>CM038402.1:64279384-64300888 GCA_021498475.1 Saguinus midas
AAAGTGCCACTTAGGAGCTGGGTGTGGTGGCTCACACCTGTTATCCAAGCATTTTGGAGGCAAAGGCTGGTGGATCACCTGAGGTTGGGAGTTCAAGACCAGCCTGACCAACACGGTGAAACCCCATCTTTAAAAATAAATAAATAAATAAAGTGCCACTTAGAATGAAAAGAGCTTAAAGAAGAAAAATGCTCTGGTATGATGAAAATCTAATACCTAAAGATGTCAATTATGAATGTGATGTCAACTAACCTTTATTGGGCTTCATGCTGCTGGGCACTGCATTGGGCACCTTATTTGGGTATGTATTATTCTCATCCCCATTTAACAAATGGAGAAACTAAGATAAACAGGGATCAAGTAACATTCCCCATGTCACATAGCTAGTACTGATAGAGCTGGGATTTGAATATTGGTCCTCTAACTTCAGGGCGCAGATCCTAAACAAAGATGTGGGAAAGAAGGGAGGTGTAACTTGTAAAATGAATGAAAAAAATGCTTTCCTCTCAAGTTTTAGATTTAGGTGTCAAGTGTTTTTGATGCATGAGACTAACGATAATAGCATCAACTAATTTGCATGGCACTTCTTACTTTGCAAAGCATTTTCTCACATGCAAGTTTATGGTGATACTCATATGGCCTTGGGATGACTTTGAGAAATAGGAGAATTTGGTGTTCATTGTTTTTCTCAATTGACAGTTGAGAAAGAGAAGCTCAGAAAGTTAAAGTGACCAATATTTACATAGCAAGTCTATTCCACAGTGAGTCTATTCCATGAGGCTCACTCATCCAGGACTGCAGGCTGGTGGAGTTTCACACCAGATGCCAGATTTTCATGTCTGGAACTAAGGGTTCTTAGGGAGGAGGAAGAGGGAAGCCTGAGGTCAGAAAGTGGGTAGCAAGGTTGAACCCTGCTCCTCTTCACCCAGTCTTGGGGACAGCAATTTACATCTTTGGGCTCAGTAAGTTGGTGTGGCCATAGCCCTGAGATTCTGAGCTGGTGGCAAAGTTAAAAGCTACTCCTAGTAAGAGTGGTGGAGGGAAGGAGGAGCACAATCCAGAAGACTGGTCCTCCTGATTTTCATCACAACAGTAGGCTCCCAAATGTAGCAAAGGGGGCAGAATATGGAGGTTAACTCTAGAATGAGGCCACATTTGTCATGTGGCTGGAGGTCTCCTTGATACCCCAGGTCACTGCTTGAGGTGTCAGAGATGTCTTTAATGCTTCCTGCCTTTTGAGAAGAAGCTGACTTTATTACCAGCCACTCAGCACTTAGAACTGGATTTGCACATAGTAGGTGAGTAATAAATGTCGACTTGATGAATTTGCTTCTTGCTTAAATCCCGATTTTTATGATAATGCAAGCCTCTTTGTCCTTTAATTATTTAGAATGTTTTTCCCTGCCATTTAATCTTGTCTAATGAACTCAAATATTTTACTTATGGTGTAGTGAGCTGACAACAGGATAGTTAAATCTCTGTATCAGCCTTGTGACTCAGGTCACAGATGCTCAAGGCATGCTCCAGGCATGAGCTATCTGCCTCCAGACTTCCTTTTAAATTTCATTTTCTTTTAAAAATATTTAATTGACAAATAAAATTGTATATTTAAGGTATACAGTGTGTTGATTTGGTATACATATACACTGTGTACTGATTACTGTAGTGTTTAGTTGAAATTTGATAGAGAGGATTTTAA
Source organism: Saguinus midas (assembly GCA_021498475.1). Lineage (NCBI taxonomy): Eukaryota > Metazoa > Chordata > Mammalia > Primates > Cebidae > Saguinus > Saguinus midas. The sequence continues at coordinate 64,281,084 of CM038402.1, forward strand.
GTGTTCTTACACACACACACACACACACACACATGCATACATACACACAAGTGATAACTATGGGTGGTAATCAGTATACACTGTATAAATCATCACACTAAATCCAGATCTTAACGCTGAAGGACACCATTTCTCATTAAAAGGACCCAGGGCTCCTTGGAGAAATGGCTATCTTCAGTTCTAGGGCAGGAAATCCTCAAGATGAGTCTAGAGCTTCATGTGGAATCAGAAAGAAAAAAAGCTGTCTGGCTTTTGGGATTTTTTTTTAAGTATCATATTATTTATTTATTATTTTATTTTATTATTATTATACTTTAAGTTCTGAGATACATGTGCAGAACGTGTAGGTTTGTTACATAGGTATACAGGTGCCATGGTGGTTTGCTGTATCCATCAAACCTGTTACCTACATTAGGTATTTCTCTTAACGCTATCCCTCCCCTAGCCCCCGACCCCCTGACAGGTCCCAGTGTGTGATGTTCCCCTTCCTGTGTACATGTGTTCTCATTGTTCAACTCCCACTTATGAGTAAGAACATGCAGTGTTTGTTTTTCTGTTCTTGTGTTAGTTTGCTGAGAATGATGGTTTCCAGCTTCATCCATGTTCCTGCAAAGGACATGAACTTATCTTTTTTATGGCTGCATAGTATTCCATGGTGTATATGTGCCACATTTTCTTTATCCAGTCTATCATTGATGGGCATTTGAGTTGGTTCCAAGTCTTTGCTATTGTGAACAGTGCTGCAATATAACAAGTGTGTGCATGTGTCTTTATAGTAGAATGATTTATAATCCTTTCAGTATATACCCAGTAATGAGATTGCTGGGTCAAATGGCATTTTTAGTTCTAGATCCTTAAGGAATTGACACACTGTCTTCCACAATGGTTGAACTCCCAACAGTGTAAAAGTGTTCCTATTTCTCCACATCCTCTCCAGCATCTGTTGTCTCCAGATTTTTAAATGATCGCCATTCTAACTGGTTTGAGAGTGTACCTAATTGTGGTTTTGCTTTGCATTTCTCTAATGATCAGTGATGATGAGCTTTTTTTCATGTTTGTTGGCTGCAAAAATGTCTTCTTTTGAGAAGTGTCTGTTCATATCCTTTGCCCACTTTTTGATGGGGTTGCATGTTTTTTTCTTGTAAATTTATTTAAGTTCTGGATACTAGCCCTTTGTCAGATAGATAGATTCCAAACATTTTCTCCAATATGTAGGTTGCTTGTTCACTCTGATGATAGTTTCTTTGGCTGTGCAGAAGCTCTTTAGTTTAATTAGGTCCCATTTGTCAATTTTGGCTTTGGTCGCCATTGCTTTCAGTGTTTTATTCATGAAGTCTTTGCCCATGCCTATGTCTTGAATGGTAATGCCTGGGTGATTGTTTTAAAGACTCACAGGCCAACTGCAAGATGCTCCTACAAGGGTCAGTTTGGGAATCAACAGAGTGACAACTAAAATGAGTGAAAACATATGGAATAGATTAAACCTCATGTGTTCATAATGATACAAAAATTTTTAAAAACCAGGTGGGCCCGGTAGCTCACACCTGCGATCCAGCGCTTTGGGAGGCTGAGATGGGTGGATCGCCTGAGGTCAGGAAGTCAAGACCAGCCTGTCTAACGTGGTGAAACCCCATCTCTACTAAAAATACAAAAATTAGCCAGGTGTGGTGGCATGTGCCTGTAATCCCAACTTCTCAGGAGGCTGAGGCAGGAGAATCTCTTGAATCCAGGAGGCAGAGGTTGAGAGCTGAGACCATGCCACTGCATTCCAGCCTGGGCAACAGAGCAAGACTTCATCTCAAAAAAAAAAAAGGCTTTTTAGTCAAATATGGAGATTGCTAAAGGACCTTTGAACACAGGTGAATAAAGGAAAAGAAAATAAAGTAAATTATCACCAGTTTTCATGGTGCTCTAAAATAAAACATAAATGCTTAGTGACCCAATGCTAGTTCAGAACTCTTCCTAGAACCTGCAATGAATGCAGAAATTTGAGTCCTAGGACAGAAGGAACTGTGAGAATAGCTCAGTCTCACTGTCTGGTATGTTAATCTCTCCTATAAAATCTCCAGTAGGATTCTGCCTAAAACACGCATGAACACTGCTTGGGATGGGAAGTTTATCATCCACAGGTGGCCCATGCCCTCTCTGATTTGATCTGAGTATTTGGAAACCTTTTCTTATAGTGGCCTCAAATCTGTCTCTCTGAAGTTTTCACCCATTTCTCCTAATCAGTCAGATACTTAAAGCCATATGCACTCACAAAACTAACTCTTAGACTTTCAAGACCCATGGTTTTTTGCTGACTTGTGTATAGAGATCACTCAAAAAAGACTTTGGGCTCTGGCATCAGATCACTTGGGTTCAAATCCTAAGCACCCTAGCCTTTGTCCTTGGGAGAGTTGTTTAACCACTGGAAGCCTTGTTTTCTTCATCTGTAAAATGGGGATAACTTCTATGTCAGAGGCTTGTTATAAGGTGCATACAGAGTACATGTTACAGAGCCTGCACACCACACTCTAGAGAAATGCTTGTTTTATGTCATTAAATAATGCATAGATATAATTTTTATAAAATATGTGTACAGCATGAACATAACAATAATATGAATAATTCTGTATTCAATATCTAGCCTAAGGATACAATATTAACAATATCTTTGAGGGTCCCTGGTCCCCTTCTGGTCCATCACCTTCACGTTCCTTAAGTAAGCATGATGTTGAACTTTGTATCAAGCATTCCCTTAATTTTCTTTGTAATGTTATCTCATTTGGGTTTCTAATTAATGTTTTATGCAGTTTTACATGATTTTTTACTTTTTCTTAAATGGACTCATACTATGTTTTTTTCCTGTAACTTTCATCCCTTAACATAAATCCTGATGTTCATTCATGTTTAGGGTTGCAAATTATACTTCTCTTTCTGTATAGTCAACTCTACAATTGGCCAGTGATGATGAGACCACCATTCGATACCTGGAATGACATGACAAAGCTGAATTTATTGCTTCTTATTGTAAGATGGAGCTATGCTGGTTGGGCACAATCTCCAGAGCAGAACAGACAACTGTTGGAACTTCTGTGGGGTTTGTGGGAAGCATAGAGTTCAGGATTGGTGGGCTTTCAGAGGCATTTGCAGGTGATGTCATCTGTAGATAGGTGAGACTGCTTTTGATTGGTGGCCCTCAGAGGAGTGTTTACTGGTAGCTCCATCCCTGATTGGTTGGCATCCAGGAGGGCAGGGCTAACACTGAATAGTAGACTTACAAAAGGTGTTCACTGAGATGCTGATCAATTGAACAAGTTTAAAACTGGTTCCGGTGGCTATTTGTTACCACCACTATAGAAAAACAGCCCTTTTCTCAGTTTGTGGTAGTATTTTTGGTCTTATAATATTCTATCAACTGAATATATACTAGCATAGTATCCCTCCCCCAGTTGATTATTTTTATTATTTGCTATATTGATCAATACTGCTGTAAATATTCTTGTTCAAGTCTCTTAGGGCACATGTACAAGAGATTCTGAAGGTGTACATCTGGAAGTGAACTGCAGGGTCAAAGGGCATGCATATCTTTAACATTATTAGATGATGCTAATCGATTTATGTTCACAACAGCAGCGTATAAGAGTCTGATTTCTCCACATTTTCAACAATATCCAATTGTCAGATTTAATACCTTCTACACAAATCTAGTGGTTGTAAAATGGCATCACAGTTTGGCATTAATTTATCTTTTGATAATTAGTGATATAATTGAGAAACTTCATACACTTTTTGGTTACTTTGATTTCCTCTTGGAAGAAATATCTATTCAATTCTTATGCCTATCTTTCTACTGTCTTTTTAAAAAAGCTAACTTTCTGGATTGTCAACTACATTCTGGATGTGAATATTTTGTTGGCAATATGTGTTTTAAATAACTTCTACTTGTTTGAGGCTTACATTTTTACTCACTGACATTTTATTTTTTGACAAGGATATTTCTCAGTTTTAATGTAGTCAGGTCCATCAATATTTTCCTCTTTGGATTTGCCTTCTTTTGCTCTTAAGATGACTTCCCCTACCCCAGGAACATAAAAATATTATCCTACATTGTGTTATAAAAGGTTATAATTTTCATTGTTTAAAATTGGAATTGATTTTTACATATGGTATGAAGTAGGGAACTATATTTTATTTTCATATGGATTGATGCCCACTGTCTCAACACAATATGAGGAATAGATTCTTTTTCTCACTGACAAGCCATGCCAGATCTGTAATAAATAGAGCTACATAGTCTATTCTTGTGAAACAAAAAATAAAAGAAAACTTTAGTGAATCCAAAGCTTAGGAAAATATTTTGATATATGACATCAAAAGTACAATCCATAAAATACAAAGAATAAATATTAGACTTCATTAAAATAAAAATGTCTGCTTTTCACAGATATTGAGAAATTGTTAAGACAATGAAAGGACAAGCCCCAGACTGGAAGAAAATATTGCAAATCATATAAAAAAAAGACTTGTTGGCTGGGTGCGATGGCTCACGCCTATAATCCCAGCACTGTGGGAGGCCAAGGTCAGCGGCTTGAGCTTGAACTCAGGAGTTCAAGGCCAGCCTGGGCAATATGGTGAAACCCTGTCTCTACACAAAATACAAAAGATAGTGCACACCTATAACCTCAGCTACCTGAGGGGTTGAAATGGAATGATGGCTTGAGCCCTGGGAGATCGAGGCTGCAGTGAGCCGAGATCATGCCACTGCACTCCAGCCTGAGTGACAAAGTGAGATCCTGTCTAAAAAAAAAAAAAAAAAAGACATATATAGAATATATAATTCATTAACAAATGAATAAACAAACAAGCAATCCAATTTTTAAATAGGACAAAACATGGATACTTGACAGAAATGGTATACAGATGGCAAATAAACACATGAAAAGATGTTCAATGTCATAAGTCATTGGGGAAATGCATGTTAAAACTACAATGAGATGCCATTGCAGACTTTTTGGAATGGCTTAAATAAAAAAGATTGACCATATCAAGTATTGACAACGATGTGAAGCAATTGGAACTTTCATATGCTTCTGATGGGAAGGCAAAATTAGACAACCACTTCATGAGACAACTGTCTTGTGTCTTAACTAGACCCATTCTACTCCTAAATCTAATACGAGAGAAATGAAAACACTTGGCCATATAAAGGATGTCCACAGGAGCTTTATTTTTACTGGCCAAAATGGGAAAAAAATATGAAGTATGAGTTTCTCAAAATTTAGTTAGTTTTTACTTGATATGTCAGAGTCGTAACTATAGCCACACCCCTGATTTTTGAGATTTCGCTTCCCATCTAAACTTATAATTCATTATGGGTATCTTGAGCTAATCATGCTGTCTCCCATGGTTTCTTTTTCTGAGCCATTTCGTCCAACTGAAAGGATGTGTTTGTTGACTCCTTGTTACAGCCACCCTTAACATGATACTTCACATGAGATTGGGTTTTAACAAGACTTTGTTGCCCAGAGCTCTTTCAAATCTTATGTTTTACTCATTCCAGATGAGAAATTGTTGCAGCTTTCAATGCTGCAAATCCTGGAATTTCTGGATTCCTTTTATTCCTTCTGGTTTGTTACTTCCTGAGCCCATTTCTTTCATGCAGTACATAGTAAAATATGTCCAATCATGATTAAAATACATTTTAATAGTCTGTTTTTCCAGTTCTTCACTTAAAAGCACAAAATCATGAGTACATTATTTGCCTTCCACATTGATATTTTTACAGTGACATTTTTACAGCTTCACTCCTACTTAACAGGGGTTGTCGTCATTCCAGTCTCCAGCAACAACTTCCTCGCTGCTCACCCCTTTAGCCTCTCTCTTATATTTTAATGGCTTATTGTCATTGCTCTTGTTTTTGTTAAATCAGCGTTTCATTTCTAGGTAGCAGTTTCAATATTGGTCAGCTTTCATTTGCTATGCAGTAATAACAAACAAGCATCAGATCTCAATGGTTTGTGATGACAAAGGATCATTTCTCCCTCGCTTTACATGTTGCCAAATGATTGGGCTTAGTTCTGCTCTACATTCTTTTTACTTTGGAATATAAGTTAAAGAAGCATCCTTTATCTGGGGCTTTGATGTGCTTGTGGAAAAGGGAAAAAGTGATGGCAGAAGCAGGATATCATCAAATATAAGTTACATAATTTTGTAATGTATGCCATATGTTACATATATTAAAGAAATATGCATAGACTTTCATTTTAGTAAGTGTTTAAATCAGGACTGGATATTAAATATTACTATATAACTTTTGTAAATTTATTGAAATTATATAGTTTTTTTAGATGATTAATATACATTTTATTAATAGCATTCCTTATTTTGAAGAGTGTGTGCAATCCTGTAATAAAACTCAGTTTTAGTTGCTAATTTTTATTCAGGGTTTTGATTTATATTGATTAGTGTGTTTTGTTTGTGGGGGTGTGTGTGCACATAACATCTATATCTTTGTCATTTTTACTTGAATATCTCTCAGGCACTTCAAATTCAACATGTTCACATTAGACTCATGATCTTTGTCCCCAAGCCAAGTCCTCCTCCATTCCCCCATCTCCGTGAAAGTCACGAACAATTGTGCAGCTGCTCAAGCCAGAATTATATCAGTAATTCCTGTTCCACCTCACCTACTACAATCAGTCAATCATCAATGCCAGTTCATTCCACTTCCTAATGTTGCTTAAAATTGCCAATGTCTCTGCATCCCTACTGCTATAACTCCACCATTTTTAACATGACCACTCTGCTTCCATTGTTGGTCCCTTCCCATCTACTTCCCATCACCCTTTCAAATGCATCCGGATTAGTCTTCTACAAATGAGATTGTCATATATTACCTCATAGTTACCACCAGCAATGCTGTCTGCTTCAAATGCTTCAAAGTATCCATCATTCTTTCAGTATAATATTCAAAATCCTTAAAGTATCTTCACAGACATTCAGTGATCTGTCTTCTGTCTGTTTCTCCAGCATCATTTCATGTCACTCTCTTCAATGTTTTACGTTCTGACCTCACATTTTTCAGTCCAAGTTGTCATTCTGCCTCCTAATTCAGAGCATTCTCTATACCCACAACATTCTTCTGTACTTCACGACTCAATCCTGTTACCTCTGACTTATCTTTTAGACCTCAATCTAAACATCACTTCCTGTAATTTTCATTATATCAACCTCAGAAGCTATATTAGTCAGGGTTCTTAAGAGGGACAGAACTAATAGGATAGCTACTTCTATAAAGGGGAGTTTATTAAATGTTAACTCACATGATCACAAGGTCACACAATAGGCTGTCTGCAAGCTGAAGAGCAAGGAGAGCCATTCTGAGTCCCAAAACTGAAGAACTTGGAGTCTGATGTTCGAGGCCAGGAAGCATCCAGCACTGGAGAAAGATGTAGGCCGGGAGGCTAGGCCAATGTCATCTTTTCACGTTTTTCTGCCTGTTTTATATTCTAGCTGTGTTGTCAGCTGATTTGATGGTGCCCACCCAGATTAAGGGTGTGTCTGACTTTTAGCCCACTGACTCAAATGTTCATCCCCCTTGGCAACACCCTCACAGAGACATCCAGGATCAATAGTTTGTATCCTTCAATCCAATCAAGTTGACAGTATTAACCATCACAAGTCTACCCCTTGTCAACTTGAGTTTCACTCTTGTTGCTCAGGCTGGAGTGCAATGGCACCATCACAGCTCACCGCAATCTTCGCCTCCCAGGTTCAAGTGATTCTCCTGCCTCAGCTTCCCTAGGAGCTGGGACTACAGGCATGTACCACCACACCTGGCTAATTCTTTTGTATTTTTAGTAGAGATGGGGTTTCACATGTTAGCCAGATGGTCTGGATCTCCTGACCTTATGATCTGCCCACCTCGGCCTCCCAAAGTGCTGGGATTACAGGCATGAGCCACTGTGCCTGGCCCTGAGTTCTTTATTTTCATCTCTAAATAGCTGCAATTTACCACAGTGTAAGTTTTTAAAATTGTGTATGTTAAGGTATGCAACATAATATACCTTTACACAGTGAAGTGATTACTACAGCCGATTAACGATTACCATACCCATCATTGCTGGCATTGAGAAACGCAACTGATTTTTATGTGCTAATATTGTATCCTGCAGCCTTACTGAATTTACTAAATCTAGGAGTTTTTGGTGGATCCTTTGGGATTTTCTGTTAAAAGAATCATGCCTTCTGCAAATATAAATAATTTAGCTGCTTCATTTTAAATATGTTTGCCTCTTATGTCTTTTTCTTGGTTATGTTCTCTGGGTAGGACTTCTAGTACGATGTTCAGTGTCAGTGTTGAAAATGGGCATCCTTGTGTTGCTCCTGATTTTAGGAGTAAAGTTTACCGTTTTTCCAGCACTGAGTATGATGTTGTGAGATTTTCCCACATGCCCTTTATCATGCTAAGGAAGTTCCCTTTTATTTAGTTTGCTAATTTTTTTTAAATCATGAAAGGGCATTTGATTTTATTAAATGCTTTTTTCCTGTGTTGATTGAGAGTTTGGTCATTTTTTTTCTATTGAAATGGTGTATTATGGTAGCCGATTTTTGGATGTTAAACCAACCTTGTGTCCTTGGGATAAATCGTATTTAATCATGGTGGATAATTTTTTCTATGTATTACTGGCTTTGGTTTGCTAGTATTTTGTAGAGGACTTTTGCACCCATAACATAAGAGGTATTGACCTGTGGTTTCCTTTTCCTGTGATGTCTTTATTCATGTTTTTTGTGTCAGGGAAATAGTGGCTTCATAAAATGATTCAAGAAATGCACCCTCCTTATCTTTTTGTTGGAAGAGTGTGAAAAATTTGTATTATCAAATATTTAGTAGAATTCACCAGTGAAACCATTTGCTTTTCTTTGTGGGTAGTTTTCGATTGCTGATTTCATTCTCTTAATTTGCTTTAGGTCTATTCACATTGTCCAATTCTTCTTGAGTCAGTCTTGGTAGTTGTGTCTTTCTCAAAATTTTTTCATTTCATTTAAATTATCTAATTTGTTAGTGTACAATTATTTTTGTTATTTTTATAATCCTTTTTATTTCTTTAATGTCAGTGGTAATGTCTCTTTTTTATTTCTGATTCTGTAATTTGAGTCTTCTCATTTTTTGATGAAACTAAAGTTTTGTCAATTTTATTGATTTTTTTAAAGGATCAAGTTATTTCATTAATATGTGCTGTAATCATTATTTTCTTCCTTCTGTTTACTTTAGTTTGATTTTTTTTGTTAGTGTTAAGGTTGAATTTTAAGTTATTGATTTAAGATCTTTTTTTTTTTTTTTTTGAGACGGAGTTTCGCTCTTGTTACCCAGGCTGGAGTGCAATGGTGCGAACTTGGCTCACCGCAACCTCCGCCTCCTGGGTTCAGGCAATTCTCCTGCCTCAGCCTCCTGAGTAGCTGGGATTACAGGCATGCACCACCATGCCCAGCTAATTTTTTGTATTTTTTGTAGAGACGGGGTTTCACCATGTTGACCATGATGGTCTCGATTTCTTGACCTCGTGATCCAGCCACCTCGGCCTCCCAAATTGCTGGGATTACAGGTGTGAGCCACCATGCCTGGCCTAAGATCTTTCTTAATATAGGTGTTTATAGCTGTTGATATTACTCTAATTACTTTTTTAGCTGCATCACATACGTTTTGATATGTTTTGTCTCCATTATTATTCATCTCAAAATATTATCTGATTTCTGTCTTCATCTCTTCTTTGACTCTTGAACTGTTTGATAGTGGAAATTTAGTTTTAAATTTCCACGTGTTTGTGAGTTTCCCAAATTTCCCCCATTGTTGATTTCTAATTTTATTCCATTGTGATTAAAAACATACTTTGCCTTATTTCTATCCATCTTGATTGAGGTATATTTTATGGCCTAATATGTGGTCTATCCTCTAGAATGTTTCATGCTTACTTGATGTGAGTATATACTTTGTTGTTGTTGAGTAGAATGTTCTACAGTCCTTTAGGTCCGTTTGGTTTGTAGTATTGCTCATGCCCTCTTTTTCCTTGTTGATCTTCTGTCCAGTTGTATCCATTTTTCAATGTTGGTATTGAAGTCCTCGACTATTTCTGTTGACCTTGTCTATTTCTTTCTTTTCTTAGGTCAGTTTTGCTTCATTTATTTTGGTGCTTCATATATAGATGCCTATATGTTGGTAACTGTTATTTTTCCTAATGGATGAATGGATTCTTTCATAATTATAAATGGCCACTCTATCTCTAGTAACAATTGTTTTAAAGTCCATTTTGCCTGATATCAGTGTACCGACTCCAATGTTTTGTGGTTACTGTTTGCATAATATACCTTTTCCTATTCCTTTACTTCTTTGAATCAAAATTGTGTTTTCTCTAGACAATATATACTTCATGTTTTCTTATCCAATCTAACATCTTTGCCTGTTGATTGCGTTGTTTATTCCATTCACACTTCATATTGTTATATAGTCAGATTTATGTCTGTCATTTTACTTTTGTTATTTAAATGTGTCATGTCTTTTTTGTTCCTGTTTTGTCTTTACTTCTTTCTTTTCATTGAGTTAATATTTTCTAATATAGTATTTAAATTTTATTAATAATTTTATCACTATATTTTTTTATTTCTAGCAACCTAGAGTGGCTGCTCTAGGATTTCCTGTATACATCTTATCAGTATGAGTTTCAGATTCACACTAGCTTAATTCTAGTAATATGTAGAAATGTTATTTGTGTAGAACTTAATTCCCTCACCCCTTTGTGGTTATCTTATTTATATTACATTGATTAATGTTACAAACACATACATTGTTTAACTTATTATTGGTGCTATTATTAGCAAACATATCACCCATATATTAAAATTGTATATATTATATATATGTATTATACAATTATATATATTATAGGCCCAATAGTATACTGTATACATGTTATTTTATGTAATTGTTTTTAAAATCAATTAAGAGAAAAGTGCATTTCTACTGCCTATTATAGATAAATAATTATATCATACCAAACAGGCAAAAACTGGAAGCATTCCCTTTCAGAACTGGAATAAGAAAAGGGTGCCTTCTCTCCCCATTCCTCTTCAACATAGTACTGGAAGTGCTATCCAGAGCAATCAGGCAAGATAAATAAATAAAAGGCATCCAGATAGGAAAAGAAGAAATCAAACTATCTCTCTTTGTTGATGATATGAATCTATACATAGAAAACCCGAAAGACTCTGACAAAGCCTCCTGGAATTAATAAACTTCAGCAAAGTTTCAGGATACACAATGAATGTGCAAAAATTAGCAGCATTTCTATACACCAATAACATTCAGGCTGAGAGCCAAATCAAGACTGCAATCCCATTTACAACAGCTACAAAAAATGAAAATACCTAGGAATACAGCTAACCAAGGAGGTGAAAGATCTCTACAAGGATAACTATAAAATGCTGCTAAAAGAAATCAGAGATGACACAAATAAATGCACAAACATTCCATGCTCAGGGAGTAGAAAAATCAATATCGTTAAAATGACCATGCTGCCCAAAGCAATCTATCTACAGATTCAACACTATTCTTACCAAACTACCAATGTCATTTTTTTAATAGAATTGGAAAAACTATTCCAAAATTCATATGGAGCAACAACAAACAACCCAAAAAGCAATCATAAGCAAAAAGAATAAAGCCAGAGGCATCACATTACCTGGCTTCAAACTATACAATAAGTCTACAGTAACCAAAACAGCATGGTGCTGGTATGAAAACAAACACCTAGACCAATTGAACAGAATAGTGAACTGAGAAATAAAGCTGCACACCTACAGCCATCTAATCTTTGACAAAGTTGCCAAAAGTAAGCAATGGGAAATTGACTCCATATTCAAGAAATGGTCCTGGGATAGCTGGCTAGCCATATGCAGAAAAATAAAACAAGACCCCTATCTTTTGCCACATACAAAAAATAACTCAAGATAGATTAAAGATTTAAATGTAAAACCTTGAAGTAAAAGAATCCTAGAAAATCTCAGAAACACCATCTGGACATGGGCCTTGGGAAAGAATTTATGATTAAGTCCCCCAAAAGCAATTGCAACAAAAACAAAAATTGACAAGTGAGACCTAATTAAACTAAAGAACTTCTGTACAATAAAAGACTCTACCAACAGATTAAATAGATAACCTACAGAATGAGATAAAAGATTTGCAGCTACGCAGCCAACAAAGGGCTAATATCCAGAATCTATAAGGAACTTAAACAACTGGACAAGGAGAAAACAATTAACCCCATTGAAAAATGGGCAAAAGGAATCAACAGACACTTCTCAAAAGAAGACATGCAAGTGGCCAACACATATGAAAAAAATGCTCATCATTGTTAATCATCAGAGAAACCAAGTCAAAAACCATAATGAGGCCGGGCGCGATGGCTCACGCCTGTAATCCCAGCACGTTGGGAAGCCGAGGCGGGTGGATCACGAGGTCAAGAGATCAAGACCATCCTGGTCAACATGGTGAAACCCCGTCTCTACTAAAAATACAAAAAATTAGCTGGGCATGGTGGCGTGTGTCTGTAATCCCAGCTACTCAGGAAGCTGAGGTAGGAGAATTGCCTGAACCCATGAGGCGGAGGTTGCGGTGAGCCGAGATCGCGCCATTGCACTCCAGCCTGGGTAACAAGAGCGAAACTCCGTCTCAGAAAAAAAAGAAAGAAAGAAACTGCAATCGACATTTCATCATTCTCTTTTCAGCAGTATCGTTACAAAGTTACAGAGACACCTTAAGAGATCCCTCTTCTGATTCTTCCCGGGATAGAACAGATGAAAACTAAATAAGCAGTGGGCGGAAAGGAGCTGTCAATATCCATCCTAAGGGGAAACCTATCAGGGCTACAAGCTTCCTCCGTCCTAGGCAGAGCACTCCAGCCTGGGTAACAACAGCGAAACTCCGTCTCAAAAACAAAAACAAAAACAAAAACAAAACAAAAACCATAATGAGGCCAAGCATGGTGACTCACACCTGCAATCCCAGCACTTTGGGAAGCAGAGGTGGGCGGATCACCTGAGGTCAGGAGTTAGAGACTAGCCTGACCAACATGTGAAACCCCATTTCCACTAAAAATACAAAAATTAGCTAGGTGTGGTGGCAGGTGCCTGTAATCCCAGCTACTCTGGAGGCTGAGGCAGCAGAATCACTTGAACCCAGGAGGCGGAGGTTGCAGTGAGCCAACATTGTGCCGTAGCCTGGATGAAAGAGTGAGACTGTATCTTAACAAAACAAAACAAAACAAAAACAAAACAAAACGATGAACTACCATCTCACACATCAGAATGGATATTATTAAAAGTCAGAAAGCAACAGATGTTGGTGGGGCTGAGGAGAAAAGAGAACGCTAATGCATGATGGTAGGAATGTCAATTAGTTCAGTTTCTGTGGAAAGCAGTTTGGAGATTTCTCAAAGAACCATTTGGCTCAGCAACCCGATTAGTGGGTATATATCCAAAACAAAACAAAAACCATAATGAGGCCGGGCGCGATGGCTCACGCCTGTAATCCCAGCACTTTGGGAAGCAGAGGTGGGCGGATCACCTGAGGTCAGGAGTTAGAGACTAGCCTGACCAACATGTGAAACCCCATTTCCACTAAAAATACAAAAATTAGCTGGGCATGGTGGCGCGTGTCTGTAATCCCAGCTACTCAGGAAGCTGAGGTAGGAGAATTGCCTGAACCCATGAGGCGGAGGTTGCGGTGAGCCGAGATCGCGCCATTGCACTCCAGCCTGGGTAACAAGAGCGAAACTCCGTCTCAGAAAAAAAAAAAAAAGAAACTGCAATCGACATTTCATCATTCTCTTTTCAGCAGTATCGTTACAAAGTTACAGAGACACCTTAAGAGATATCCCTCTTCTGATTCTTCCCGGATAGAACAGATGAAAACTAAATAAGCAGTGGGCGGAAAGGAGCTGTCAATATCCATCCTAAGGGGAAACCTATCAGGGCTACAAGCTTCCTCCGTCCTAGGCAGAGCACTCCAGCCTGGGTAACAACAGCGAAACTCCGTCTCAAAACAAAACAAAACAAAACAAAAACCATAATGAGGCCAAGCATGGTGACTCACACCTGCAATCCCAGCACTTTGGGAAGCAGAGGTGGGCGGATCACCTGAGGTCAGGAGTTAGAGACTAGCCTGACCAACATGTGAAACCCCATTTCCACTAAAAATACAAAAATTTGCTAGGTGCGGTGACAGGTGCCTGTAATCCCAGCTACTCTGGAGGCTGAGGCAGCAGAATCACTTGAACCCAGGAGGCGGAGGTTGCAGTGAGCCAACATTGTGCCGTAGCCTGGATGAAAGAGTGAGACTGTATCTTAACAAAACAAAACGAAACAAACAAAACGATGAACTACCATCTCACACATCAGAATGGATAATATTAAAAAGTCAGAAAGCAACAGATGTTGGTGGGGCTGAGGAGAAAAGAGAACGCTAATGCATGATGGTAGGAATGTCAATTAGTTCAGTTTCTGTGGAAAGCAGTTTGGAGATTTCTCAAAGAACCATTTGGCTCAGCAACCCGATTAGTGGGTATATATCCAAAACAAAACACATCATTCTACCAAAAAGACACATGCACTCACATGTTAATTGGAGTGCTATTCACAACAGCAAAGTCATGGAATCAACCTAGATGCCCACCAACGGTGAAATGGATAAAGACAACGTGGTACATATACACCATGGAATTCTATGTAGTCCTAAAAATTAACAAAATCATGTAATTTGCACCAACATGGATGTGGTTACATGCCAGTATCCTAGGCAAATTAACACAGGAACAGAACCAAATACCACATATTCTCACTCATAAGTGGGAGCTAAACATCGGGTACTCATGGACATAGAGATGGCAACAATAGACACTGGGAACTATTGGAGGGGATGGGGAAGGAGGGAAGGGAGAAAGTATTGAAAAACCGTTGACTACTATTCTTACTATCTGGGCAATGGAATCATTCATACCCCAAACCTCAGCATCACACAATATACTCAGGTAACAAACTTGCACAAGTAACCTCTGAATCTAAAATAAAAGTTGAAAAAACAAAAACAAAACAATAAACAACAACAAAATCCTCAATAAATAAATAAAAATATAAATAAATACCTTTGCCAGAGCTCTTTGTTTCTTCATGTGGCTTGGAGTTAGCATCTGGGGTCACTTTGCTTTAAGCTGTTTGCTATCAACTGCATCCTGTCCAATATTTCTCTCTCTCTCTTTTTAATAGTAAACATCCCAATTTTTGTGAGGAGATATAACATTGTGGTTTTGATTTGCATTTCTCTAATGATTTCATTTCCAGTTTGGATGTTGAGCATTTTTTTTTTATGTTTGTTGCCCATTCATATATAATTATAAAAGAAATGTTTATTCAAGTCCTCTTACCATTTTAAAATTATATTATTTAAAAATATTGTGTTGTAGAAGTTCTTTATATATTCTGGATATTAACTCTTTGTCAGGTATGTAATTTACAAATATTTTCTTCCATCCATAATTTTTTTTAACTTTGTTACGTCCTTTAATGCATTAAAGTTTTAAAAATTTGATGTAGTCCTATCTGTCTATTTTTTCTTTTGTTGTCTGTACTTTTGGTATCGTATTCAAAAATAGTTGCCACATCCAATGTTATGAAGATTTTCCCTGAGCCTTATTCTAAGAGTTTCATTGTTTTGGGTCTTCCATTTAGGTCTTGAATTCATTTTGAGTTAATTTTTGTATATTGTGTAAGACTAGGGTTCAACTTCATTCTTTTGTATGTGGATAGCCAAGCTTCCCAATACTATTTTTTTTTTTTTTTTGAGACAGAATTTGCTCTTGTTACCCAGGCTGGAGTGCAATCTCGGCTCACTGCAACCTCTGCCTCCTGGGTTCAGGCAATTCTCCTGCCTCAGCCTCCTGAGTAGCTGGGATTACAGGCACACGCCACTATGCCCAGCTAATTTTTTGTATTTTTAGTAGAGACGGGGTTTCACCATGTTGACCAGGATGGTCTCGATCTCTTGACCTTGTGATCCACCCACCTCGGCCTCCCAAAGTGCTGGGATTACAGGCGTGAGCCACCGCACCCGGCCCATACTATTTGTTAAAGACAATGTTTTTCCCTCATTGAGTGGATCCGGAATGCTGTCACACATTATTTGACCATATATGTGGAGTTTTTAAAATGGGTTCTTTATTCTATTCCATTCACCCATATGGACTATGCCAGTGTTACACTGTTTTAAGTTACTGTAGCTTTATAACATGTTTTGAAATAAGGGAGCATGAGACCTTCAACTCAGTTATTTTTCAAGATTGTTTGTCAAGTCAGAGTCAATATGAATATTTAGATAAATTTTTCTATTTCTTCAAAAGCAGCTTAGATTTTGATAGGGATTACATATAATTTGTAGATGGCTTTGGGTTCTGTTGACTTTTCAGATTAATATATGATAGTTGTACACATTTGGGGAACACATCTGACATTTTGGACATCTTAATATTAAGTCTTCCACTTCATGAACACCAATGTCATTACATTTATTTGTGTCTTTTTTCAGTACTGTTTTGTAGTTTCCAGTGTACAAGCCTTTTGTTTCCTTGGCTAAGTTTATTCCTAAGTATTTACTCTTTCTGATGGCATTGTAATTAAATCATTTTCTTAATTACCTTAGGATGTTTATACGTAATTTATAGAAACACAACTGATTTTTGTGTGTTGATTTTGGATCCTGCAACTCTGCAGAATTTGTTTAATTGTTCTAACCATTTTCTGGATTTTATGCATAGATACTTCTAACAGTTTTCTGGATTTTATGCAGGAGTCTAGGATTTTCTGCACATAGGATCAAGTCATCTGTGAGCAGAGATAGTTTTACTTTTTCCTTTTATTCATTGGATGTCTTTTCTTGCTTAATTTTCTTCTTCTTAATTGGTCTGCTTGGGAATTCAAATACTATATTGAATAGAAGTGAAGAGACAGAATATACTTGTCTGGTTCCTAATTCAGAGGAAAAGCTTTGAATCTTTCACCATTGAGTGTAATGCTAGCTGTGGATTTTTCATATGTGGCCTTTATTATGTTGAGTTATTTTCCTTCTATTCCTAGTTTGCTGAGTGTTTTCATGATAAAAGGTGTTAAGTTTTGTTAAATGCTTTTTCTCCATCAATAGAAATGAAATGACCATGCTGTTTTGTCCTTTATTCTGTTACTATAGTGTATTACATTGAGTTTTGCAAGTTGTATCATTTTTTTTTTTTGAGATGGAGTTTTGCTCTTTTGCCCAGGCTAGAGTGGAGTGGCACAATCTGGACTCACTGCAACCTCTGTCTACCAGGTTCAAGGATTCTCCTGTCTCAGCCTCCTGAGTGGTTGGGATTACAGGCGTGCACCACCATGCCTGGATACTTTTTTGTATTTTTAGTAGAGACAGGATTTCACCATGTTAGCCAGGCTGGTCTTGAACTCCTGACCTCAGGTGATCTGCTCCCCTTGGACTCCCAAAGTGCTGGATTACAGGTGTGAGCCACCCCTCTGGCCGCATGTTGTATCATTCTTGCAGGAATAAATTCCACTTGGTCATCATGGATATTGGTCTGTTGTTTTCTATTCTGGTAACGTCTTTGTTTGACTTTGATATCAGGGTAATGCTGGCCTCAGAGAATGAGTTTTGAAGTGTTCTTTCTTTTCATTTTCGTAAATGACATTGAGGAACATTGGTTCTAATTCTTCCTTAAATGTTTGGTAGTTCGATTCTGGGCTGTTGCTTGGCTGGAGGCTTTTGAACCAATTCAATCTCCTTTGTAGTTATGAGTAGTTATTCTTCATAATTCAGTTTTATTAGGTCGTATATTTCTAGAAATTTATCCACTTCTAAGTTATCCAATTTGTTGACATATAATTACCTGTTGATAGTATTTTCCTATAATCCTTTTGATTTCTATGGCATGGGTTCTAATGTTCTGTTTTTAATTTCTGATTTATTGGTTGAATTTGTTTGCCTAGTTAATCTAGCTAAGCATTTGTTAATTTTGTTTGTGTTTTCAAAAACCACCTCTTAGTTTTGTTGATTTTTTCTATTTTTTAATATTTTATATTTCATTTATCTCTTATTTAATCTAATCTTTAAAATTTTCTTCCTTTTGGTAGCTTTGGGTATAGATTTTTTTCTTTCCTAGTTTCCTGAAATAGAAAGTCAGGTTGTTGATTTGCAAATTTTCTTCTTCCTTTTTAAGTTGTAGAGATGGGGTCTTGTTTTGTTGCCCAGGCTGGTCTCAAATTCCTAGCCTCAAGTAGTTCTCCTGTCTCAGTCTGCCAAAGTGCTGGGATTGCAGGCATGAGCCACCATGCTTAGCCTCTTTCTTTCTTTTACAACTACATATTTATAGCTATAAAATCCTTTGTTAGTGCTGCTTTTGCTGCATCTTACACTTTTTGGTACATTGTATTTTTATTTTCCTTTATCTCAAGATATTTTCTAACATCCCTTGTGATTTCTTTTTTGACCCATTGTTTGTTGAAAACTATGTTGTTTAATTTTCATATATTTGTGAATTTTCCGTTTTCCTTCTATTCCTAGTTTGCTGAGTGTTTTCATGATAAAAGGTGTTAAGTTTTGTTAAATGCTTTTCTCCATCAATAGAAATGAAATGACCATGCTGTTTTGTCCTTCATTCTGTTACTATAGTGTATTACATTGAGTTTTGCAAGTTGTATCATTTTTTTTTTTTTTGAGATGGACTTTTGCTCTTTTTGCCCAGGCTAGAGTGGAGTGGCACAATCTCGACTCACTGCAACCTCTGTCTACCAGGTTCAAGGGATTCTCCTGTCTCAGCCTCCTGAGTAGTTGGGATTACAGGCGTGCACCACCATGCCTGGATACTTTTTTGTATTTTTAGTAGAGACAGGATTTCACCATGTTAGCCAGGCTGGTCTTGAACTCCTGACCTCAGATGATCCGCTCCCCTTGGACTCCCAAAGTGCTGGATTACAGGTGTGAGCCACCCTTCTGGCCGCATGTTGAATCATGCTTGCAGGAATAAATTCCACTTGGTCATCACGGATATTGGTCTGTTGTTTTCTATTCAGGTAACATCTTTGTTTGACTTTGATATCAGGGTAATGCTGGCCTCAGAGAATGAGTTTTGAAGTGTTCTTTCTTTTCATTTTCATAAATGACTTTGAGGAACATTGGTTCTAATTCTTCCTTAAATGTTTGGTAGTCCGATTCTGGGCTGTTGCTTGGCTGGAGGCTTTTGAACCAATTCAATATCCTTTGTAGTTATGAGTAGTTATTCTTCATAATTCAGTTTTATTAGGTCGTATATTTCTAGAAATTTATCCACTTCTAAGTTATCCAATTTGTTGACATATAATTACCTGTTGATAGTATTTTCCTATAATCCTTTTGATTTCTATGGCATGGGTTCTAATGTTCTGTTTTTAATTTCTGATTTATTGGTTGAATTTGTTTGCCTAGTTAATCTAGCTAAGCATTTGTTAATTTTGTTTGTGTTTTCAAAAACCACCTCTTAGTTTTGTTGATTTTTTCTTTTTTTTTTTAATATTTTATATTCCATTTATCTATTATTTAATCTAATCTTTAAAATTTTCTTCCTTTTGGTAGCTTTGGGTATAGATTTTTTCTTTCCTAGTTTCCTGAAATAGAAAGTCAGGTTGTTGATTTGCAAATTTTCTTCCTTTTGGTAGCTTTGGGTATAGATTTTTTCTTTCCTAGTTTCCTGAAATAG
>CM038402.1:64300988-64346084 GCA_021498475.1 Saguinus midas
CCCTCGGACTGCTGGGCTGAGCTGCGTTGATAGCTGTAATTAGGCTTTACTTAATTGTAGCATGTCTGGCAGCCTTGATGTGGTGCCTGGGTAGGGGTTCAGGAATTCAGCTGCAGAGCAATCAGAGGGGGGTGGGGTCAGCCTGCGTGGAGGGGATTTTCTGAGGCAGCACAGCTCGGTTCCTATAACACCCAGGAGACGGAGGTAGCAGTGAGCTGAGATCATGCCACTGTACTCCAGTCTGCGTGACAGAGCAAGACTGTGTCTCAAAAAGAAAAAAAGAATACATTTTGTTTTGTTGTTTATATTGTTATGTTTAAATATCAGGTTTAGTCTTCTGAAAATGAAGTTCCATCAGCCTAGACCCCTGATTGCCAATACTGCACAAAGGCCCCTGCTCATCTGCAATGAACATATAGTGTCAGCAAGAAATGAACTTAATGACTTGTTTGTTACTGCAGCCTAGCTGAACCTGGTCCTAACTGATACTATTGTATCAGATTGTTTTGACTTAAGGGTAGGTTTTAAAGAAACAGGAAGTTTCAATATATAACATAGATACTTGAAACCCCCCAAGAAATATCAGAGGAAGTACCTATGTTATAATTTTAATTTTTTTAGTAATTAAAAATCTTGAAGTCTTGTTATGTTAACTAATCTTAAGGTTCTCACTAAAAATTTGCATTACTAAACATTAAAATTATAGTTTTAAGACAGTTTTTACCCTGGCACTAGTTTATTGGATAACAGAGTTCCAGGACCCATCCTTTTGGGTTCCAAGTAACAGAAGATGTGAAGAACTCATAGCCAAATGAGGACAGAGTGAAAAGTTCCTAGTTCCAGCCATTTTCAGGCAGGACTTACTCCTTATGCTGAAGCCTGGCCCTCACTGTGAGACATTTGCATTTTACCTTCTATGTACGGTTATTTTTATTTATAAATTTTAAAAATTACATATGTATTTTAATATATATGATATATAAATATATATGATAGCTATATATTTGTGGCCTGATGTGACGAATCTCACCTGTAATCCCAACACTTTAGTAGGCTGAAAGAAGAGTTCTTAAACAGGAGTTTGAGACCAGCCTGGGCAACATAATGTGAGAACCTTGTACCCCACTTTTTCTACAAAACTGAAAAAATTAGCAAGGTTTGGTCAAACATGTCTGTGGTTCCAGCTGCTTGGGAGACTGAGCTGGGAGGGTCATTTGAGCCTGGGAGGTAGAGACTTCAGTGAGCTGAGATCAGGCCACTGTACTGGGCATCACAGCAAAACCCTCTCTCCTTCTATCTTTTTCTCCCTCACTCTGCTTGTGTGGGGGCCTGTGTGTGTGTGTGTGTGTGTGTGTGTGTGTGTGTGTTATTCAAAATGAAAACAATGTAATAAAAATTATGGAACCGATGACCGATTCCGCGCCCGCCATGGTCGACAAAATGGACATATCTCTGGACGATTAAACTGAACCGGAGCCAGCGAGGAGGTCGCGGCCGGGTCGGCTCCCAGGGTTGCCGCGGCGGCGGGGCGCAGGCCGCCGCGCGAGTGAATCGAGGCGGCGGGCCCATCCGGAACCGTCCGGCCATCGCCCGCGGCGCGGCCGGCGGAGGCGGCAGGAACAGCCCGGCCCCCTACAGCAGGCCAAAACAGCTTCCCGGCAAGTGGCAGCACGATCTATTCGACAGTGGCTTCGGGGGTGGTGCTGGCGTGGAGACGTGTGGGAAACTGCTGGTGTCCAATCTGGATTTTGGAGTGTCAGACGCCGATATTAAGGCAGCTGTGCACTACGGGCCGCTCTGGCCGCAGCTTAGGAACAGCAGATGTACACTTTGAGCGGAAGGCAGACGCCCTAAAAGCCATGAAGCCGTATAACGGTGTCCCTCTGGATGGCCGCCACATGAACATTCAGCTTGTCACATCACAGATCGATACACAGCGGAGACGTGCACGGAGCGTAAACAGAGGCGGCATGACTAGAAACCGTGGCGCTGGAGGCTTTGGTGGTGGCGGAGGCACCCGGAGAGGCACCCGTGGAGGCGCCCGGGGAAGAGGCAGAGGCGCCGCTGGCAGGAATTCAAAGCAGCAGCTTTCGGCGGAGGAGCTGGACGCCTGTAATGCGAGAATGGACACCAGTTAAACAGACCCGCAAATCCGTGTGGACAGGACCCGGGCGTCTCCTCTTGCTCCCTGGTTGGGGAGCGGTGGCTGGGGCTGTGCGGCCAATAATGGATTTGTTTCTTTCATGTTTTAAAATAGGATTGAAAAACTCATGTAAAGCCTTTTTTTTTCTTTTTTCTTTTTCTTTTTATTTCTGAAACAGACCTGTTTTGTACCGTTATTTTTGGGATAAATTTTACTGGTTGCTGTTATGGAGAAGGTGGCATTTCCACCTTTTCCATAATAAAATAGAAATGTGTCTAAAAAATAAATAAAATAAAAATTATTTGTATTTATTTATTTTTGAGACAGAATCTCACTCTGTCACCCAGGCTGGAGTACAGTGGTGCAATCTTAGCTCACTGCAACCTCCACCTTACAGATTCAAGTAATTCTTTTACCTCAGCCTCCCAAGTAGCTGGGATTATGGGCACCTGCCACTTAACATGACTAATTTTTTTATTTTTAGTAGAGATAGAGTTTTGCCATGTTGGCCAGGCTGGTTTCAAACTACTGAGCTCGAGTGATCCACCCACATTCTCCTCCCAAAGTTCTGGAATTACAGGCGTGAGCCACCACGCCTGGCCAATAAAAATATTTTTAAATTTTAGATTTTACAATCTTTCTGGTCTCTTGGCTTCTGAGGCGGCCTGAGCTTTGAAAATAGGCAATCCGCTACTGCAGCAATGTGCACTAGAAGTAAAATGTGAGCCACATGTGTCAACTAAAATTTTCTAGTAGCAGCATCAAAAAAAAAAAAAAAGAAATATGAATGAAATTGATTTTAATAACTTAATCCAATATATCAAAAAAATTTTAACATATAATCAGAATTGTTATTAAAGATATATATATATACATATATATGTGTAAACCTAAATCTTTAAAATAATTTCTTGTATCTCAGCGTATCTCAGTTAATACTGTGAAAAAAGCAGATGCCCAGTAGCCCCTGTGGCGAGTGGCTGCCACATTGCAAGTATATCTCCAAGGGCTCTGACTTTTCTGACCTTAGGGAGGTAAAGGGTCTGAATCCTCCTTTCCTGCCAGATGGGGGTAAATGCTCCTTCTCTGCCAATATCTCTCCTGTTTCAAGGGTAAGAGAGGTGGTGCCCTGAGAGACAAAAAAAATTTACAAGTGTTCACTGCTGTCCACTGCTGCTGGGTGTGAACTCATCACTTCTCCAGAAATCAGAGCAGTCAAAAAAGATGGGGCCCTAGAAAGGGGAATTGTCCATAGCCTTGACCTCCAGACTTTAAATGTCAGAGGACTGGATTAAAGAAAAATCTTTTCTCTTATAATTTGGCTTTGACAAATTAAAATAGAAAGAAATAAAAACATGTCACCATAAAAATCAATTAAACACAAAGGAAGGCATTAAGAGCAGAAAAGAGAAGAAAATAGCTATAGGAAACAAATAAACAGAACTATTAATAAAATGGGAATAATCCTTTCTTTTCAGAATTAAAATAAACATACATGTAATAAAATTTCCAATAAAAACATGTAAATTGGTTAAATAAATTTAAAAAAAGATTTATTTTCTGCTGTCTATAAGAAACTCACTTTAGATCTAACACACAAATAGTTAAAAATGGCAGTATCAAAAATACCTTGTAGGAGAATTGCAATCAAATGGCAGCAAGAATGGTCATAATTATGCAAAATACACATTAAGTCAAAACTGACACAAGAGACAAAGAAAGCTATGATATAATGACAAAAGTGTCCATTCACTGGGGAAGCTGTATTAATAGTAAATATATGCACGTTTCACATCAGGGTTCCCAAACGTATAAAGCTAACATTGACACAAATGAAGAAAGAAATAGCTATGCAAAAATAGCAGGAGACATAATTACTCCACTATTAGTAATGAATAATAAAACCCGACAGAATGTTAAAATGAGCACAGAGGATTTGAATAACACTGCAAACTGTGTAAACCGAAAGACATATAGAAAACACTAGTCAGTGAATAAAAGTGAAAAACAAAACAAAAGACACTCCAAGCAACAACATCAGAATAAACAATCTTTTCAATAGAACATGAAACATTCTCCTGGGTAGATGACCCACTAGGACAGAAAACAAGTTTTACCAAATTTTAAAATGCTAAAATATGGACCAGGCATGGTGGGCCATGCCTATAATTCCAGCATTTTGGGAAGCTGAGGTGAGATTAACTAAGTTTATGAGTTCAAGGCCAGCTTGGGCAATATAGGAAGACCTTGTCTCTAAAAAATATACAATTAAAAAAAATAGCTGTGATGATGGCACATGCCTATGTGTCTAGCTACTCAGGAGGCTGAGATGAGAGGATTGCTTCAGTCTGGGACATTGAGGTTGTGGTTAGTCATGGTTGATTCACTGTGCTCCAGCCTCAGCAACAGAACTGTCTCACAAAAAGATTATAATATTACCAACTCTTATTTTTTATTAAAAGGAAATTAAATTAGAAATCAATAGCAGAAGAATTACTGAAAAATCTACAAATATCTGGAAATTAAACTACACACTCTTGAGCATGTTCTTGTTCAAGGGTTGGAAGACTATATTGTGAAGATGTACACACTACCCAAAGTCATGTGCAGATTCAATGCACTCTCTTATATTTGATTTTAGTTTTTTATTGTGACAGGGTTTCACCACATTGGTCAGGCTGGTCTTGAACTTCTGACCTCAGGTGATCTGCCTGCCTCGGCCTCCCATAGGGCTGGGATTACAGGGGTGAGCCACCGCACCTGACCCAATGCACTCTCTA
Organism: Saguinus midas; assembly: GCA_021498475.1. Lineage (NCBI taxonomy): Eukaryota > Metazoa > Chordata > Mammalia > Primates > Cebidae > Saguinus > Saguinus midas. The sequence goes on from CM038402.1 coordinate 64,305,912, forward strand.
TCAAATTTTAATGTCACTTCATTTTGCAGAAATACAAAAAACATTTTTAAAACTTATATGGAATCTAAGAGGAGTATAAAGAGCCAAACAACCTTCAGAAAAAGAAATAATATTGGAGTCATCACACTACTTGATTTCATAATGTATTACAAAACTACAGTAACCAAACTATTTGGTACTGACATAAAGGCAGACAGACAAACCAATGGAACAGAATAGAGCACAGAAATAAACTCTCATATATATGGTCAAATGAAGAGTTATTTGTATACCCATATTCATTGCGGCATTACTCACAACAGCTGACAGGTGGGAGTAACCCAAATGTCCCTCAATGATTGAGTGGATAAAAACAATTTAGAATACACAAATAATGGAATCTTCAGTTTTTTAAATGCAGGAGATCTGATTATTTTTACATTAAAAATAAACCTTGAGGACATTACGTAAATAAAATAAACCAGTCACATAAGTATAGTCACTGTGTGATTCCAGTTAAATAAGACATCTAAAGTAGTTAAACTCCTAGAAACAGAAAGTAGAATAGTATCACTCAGAGCTTTAGCAGAGGAGATAAAGGCGTAGTTGTCATTTTATAGGTATTGAATTTTAGTTTTGCAACATAAAAACATTTTAGAGATATGTTGCATAATGATATAAATATATTTAATATTATTTATGTACTTAAAATTTTTAAGATGGTAAATTTTACGTGACTTTGACTGCATCAAAAATAAAATTTCTAAAGAGATACATATTTATAAACCTCTTTTAAAATTACCTTCAAATCATAAAAATGTCAGAAAAACAATGAAGAGGCCAGGTACAGTGGCTCATCCGTATAATCCAAACACATCAGGAGGCTGAGGAGAGAGAATAGCTTGAGGCCAAAAGTTGGGAGACCAGCCTGGGCAACATAAGAAGACTTCATCTACAAGTCAAAAGCAGAAGCAAACTGGCAAATCAAAAAATAGATAAAACTAAAAACAACACACTCTTAACCTCTTGTTCAGGCGTCAGAATATTTAATATTACTAAGATGTCACTACTACCTACAGTGAGGCACAAATTCAAAGTATATTTTATAAAAATCCTAATGTTACATTTTTTTTTCAGAATTTCAAGGGACAATAAGTAGCCAAAATAGCTTTAGAGAAGACCAAAGTTACAGGTATTACACGTCCTAATTTCAAAACATATTACAAAACTATAGAAATGCAAATGGAAAGACAAACATGACGGAACAGAATAGAGAACCCAGAAAAAAACCTTCATGAATATCATCAAATAACCTTTAATCAAGTTGCCAGGACTGGCCGGGCGCGGTGGCTCAAGCCTGTAATCCCAGCACTTTGGGAGGCCAAGGCGGGTGGATCACCAGGTCAAGAGATCGAGACCATCCTGGTCAACATGGTAAAACCCCGTCTCTACTAAAAATACAAAAAATTAGCTGGGCATGGTGGTGCGTGCCTGTAATCCCAGCTACTCAGGAGGCTGAGGCAGGAGAATTGCCTGAACCCTGGAGGCAGAGGTTGCAGTGAGCCGAGATTGCACCATTGCACTCCAGCCTGGGTAACGAGTGAAACTCCATCTCAAAAAAAAAAAAAAAAAGTTGCCAGGACTGAACAGACTCTTTTACAAATAGTGTTAAATAAGATATCAAAAGTTGTTAAACTCCTAGAAACAGAAAGTAGAATAGTATCATTCAGAGCCTTAGGGGAGGAGATAAAGGGGTAGTTGTTGTTTTGTGGGTATTGAATTTTACTTTTGCAACATAAAATCATTGGAGAGATATGTTGGGAAAGAACACTCTCTTTTCATTGACTGTGAAACAGGAGAAAGAACAAACTCTTTAACAAACAGTGTTACAAAACTAAATATCAAAATGGAAGAAAATGAAATTGGCCTTTTCACTTGCACCATATACAAAAATATCTTAAATAAATTAAGCATTTAGGCTGGGTACAGTTGCTTATGCCTACAATTCCAGCACTTTGGGAGGCCGAGGTGGGCAGATCACCTGAGGTCAGGAGTTCAAGAGTAGCCTGACCAACATGGAGAAACCCCATCTCTATTAAAAATACAAAATAAGCCAGCCATGATGGTGCTCGCCTGTAATCCCAGCTACTCGGGAAGCTGAGGCAGGAGAATTGGTTGAACCCAGAAGGCGGAGGTTGTGGTGAGCCAAGATCATGCCATTGCACTCCAGCCTGGGCAACAAGAGTGAAACTCTGTCTCAAAATAATAATAATAAATAAATAAAAATAAAACACTTAAATGTAAGTTAGCTATAAAACTCTTAACATGTAAGGTAAAAATCATGACATTTGTCATGGTAATTTTTTAATATAACATTAAAAGCAGAGGTAACAAGAAAAAATGCAGGAAAATAAAACTCCCTCAAATGTTATAAGCTTTCTGGACATCAAAGAAAACATTTAGTGGAGTAAAAATGCCATTTAAGAAATGAGAAAAAATGCAAATAATATATTTTGTAGAAGTTAATGCCCAGAATGTATAAACAACTTCTAAAACTCAACAATAAAACTGAACAACTCTATTAAAAATGGGCAAAACTCCCAACAGATGTTTCCACAAAGCAGATATACAAATGGCAAAGAGGAATTTGAAAAGATGCTCAAAATCACGAATCTTTAGATAAATAAAAAGCAAAACCCAATGAGGTATTACCTCACACTCATGAGGATGGCTGCTATCAAATGAGAAAAAATAAGTGTTTTCAAGGATGTAGAAAAATTAAAACATGTGCAGTGACAGTGGAAAAATTATAATACAGCCATTATGAAAAATAGTACAGAGGTTCATCAGAATATTAAAAATAAAATTGTCATATGATCTGGCAATCCCATTTCTGGATATCTATCTAAATGTGCAAAGCAGAACCAGAAAGAAACTTTTCCACACCCATGTTTATAACAGAATTATTCCAAAAATCCAAAAGATAGAAGCTACTTGAATGTCCCTTGATAGATAAATTAGTAAAGAAAATACGATATATACATACAATAAAATATGATTTAAAGGGGAAATCTTATCACAAGCTGCAATAACTATAAGCCTTTGGAACATGATGTTAAGTAAAATATCCCAGGAGACAAAGTGACAGTGAGTGTATGATTCCACCTGCGAGATATCTTAAGCAATCCAATCACAGAAACAAAAAGTCGAATGTGTTTGTCAAGGGCTCAGGAGAGGGTAAAATGGGCAGGTGTCATTTATAGGTGTTGAGTTTTAGTTTTGCAGTGGAAAAGCTTTAGAAGCCTGTTGCATATAAATGTGGATATATGTAATATTACTAAATTATGCAACTAAAAACATATAGAATGGTAAATTTTATTGTGCTTTTATTACAATTAAAACATTGTAAAGTGGGCTGGGTACAGTGGCTCACACCTGTAGTGCCAATCACTCCAGCTGGCAACAAAGCAAAATTCAGTCTCAAAATAATAATAATAAATAAAATAAAATAAAACACTTAAATGTAAGTTAGCTATAAAACTCTTAACATGTAAGGTAAAAATCATGACATTTGTCATGGTAATTTTTTAATATAACATTAAAAGCAGAGGTAACAAGAAAAAATGCAGGAAAATAAAACTCCCTCAAATGTTATAAGCTTTCTGGACATCAAAGAAAACATTTAGTGGAGTAAAAATGCCATTTAAGAAATGAGAAAAAATGCAAATAATATATTTTGTAGAAGTTAATGCCCAGAATGTATAAACAACTTCTAAAACTCAACAATAAAAACTGAACAACTCTATTAAAAAATGGGCAAAACTCCCAACAGATGTTTCCACAAAGCAGATATACAAATGGCAAAGAGGAATTTGAAAAGATGCTCAAAAATCACGAATCTTTAGATAAATAAAAAGCAAAACCCAATGAGGTATTACCTCACACTCATGAGGATGGCTGCTATCAAATGAGAAAAAATAAGTGTTTTCAAGGATGTAGAAAAATTAAAACATGTGCAGTGACAGTGGAAAAATTATAATACAGCCATTATGAAAAATAGTACAGAGGTTCATCAGAATATTAAAAATAAAATTGTCATATGATCTGGCAATCCCATTTCTGGATATCTATCTAAATGTGCAAAGCAGAACCAGAAAGAAACTTTTCCACACCCATGTTTATAACAGAATTATTCCAAAAATCCAAAAGATAGAAGCTACTTGAATGTCCCTTGATAGATAAATTAGTAAAGAAAATACGATATATACATACAATAAAATATGATTTAAAGGGGAAATCTTATCACAAGCTGCAATAACTATAAGCCTTTGGAACATGATGTTAAGTAAAATATCCCAGGAGACAAAGTGACAGTGAGTGTATGATTCCACCTGCGAGATATCTTAAGCAATCCAATCACAGAAACAAAAAGTCGAATGTGTTTGTCAAGGGCTCAGGAGAGGGTAAAATGGGCAGGTGTCATTTATAGGTGTTGAGTTTTAGTTTTGCAGTGGAAAAGCTTTAGAAGCCTGTTGCATATAAATGTGGATATATGTAATATTACTAAATTATGCAACTAAAAACATATAGAATGGTAAATTTTATTGTGCTTTTATTACAATTAAAACATTGTAAAGTGGGCTGGGTACAGTGGCTCACACCTGTAGTGCCAATCACTCCAGCTGGCAACAAAGCAAAATTCAGTTGCAAATATATATGTGTGTGTGTGTGTGTGTGTGTGAGAGAGAGAGAGAGAGAGAGAGAGAGAGAAGAGAGAGATACATAAAAGAGATAGAGTTAAAAACTTTTCAGAAAATTACCTTCAAATTATAAATGTATTTTTTCACAAAAAGATAATACAGATTTATCAATAAATACATGTAAATTAAGACTATTTACATGACCACTCTCTGAACAAGATAAAACGTTTGACACCAGCCAAAAAAAGAAATATGTAAGATGTTATAAATAAATGGAGTATATTTATAGAGGCAAACAAACATATATACTTTTATTGGTGACAGATATGGCTGATTCATGTTTTAATTAAATCCCACATCGACTTAACGTGTACATATGGTTGCAGATTTACATCCAAAATCATAATAGGTCGGTAAAATCAAACTCACAAAACACGAATGTCAAGGAACCTACTCTAAAAAAGAAACCTAGTAATATGAAATGGCAAAACAAGAATCAGAGAAACATTAACCAAAACATTTCTATATAAAACATAGATATACAATTAAGAAATAATGCTCTTAGATACTACAATTTTCAGTTGTGACTGTGCACCCGTGCTGAACAGGGATTTTGAATCATGACTGTTAGGGAGATGCTCAAAGGAGCAGACAGTGCCACGTCCAAAGAAGCCACTGCTCTTCCTCCTGCCGCTGCTGCTGCCGCCGCTGCCATTCTCTGCACCTACACCCTCCACTGGGTGCCCACTCCGTCCTGGAGTGCGAAGACCCCATCACTTCTGGAGCAACAGACAGCTTTTCTCCTGGCCTCCTCACTTGTTCGCCTGGCAGGTGCAGGACCCGAGATCTCTGAGCAGCCAGGTGCCCGACCGTGAGAACCGGGAGGCGAGCTGCGGGGAGAAGAGGCGACAGGAACGCCGGGCTGATGGGGCCGCTGGTGGAGGCGCGGGCAGGGCTGGCTGCTGCCTGGGCCGGATGGTCAGAGGTACCAAAGGTGGCCACGATGCCCACGCTTGACCCCCTAGCCGCATTCATATTTTCTTTGCTCAAGAAACGGAAGTGGCAGCGGGAGCTGCTGCTCCAGAAGGTGGAGTGGCCCGGCGGGGAGCACACAGCTGCCACTGGCTACCGAGAGAGCTGGCTGGTCTGCAGCCTGGGCCCGTGAACATCTGCCCTTGTGCAGGACACACCGCCAGCCTTGTCCCTCTTGCTCCTCCGCCTGCTGTGCAAAATGCTCAGGTGCCAGATCTTGGGCATTCCTGGCAAGTGTACTGTGGCAGGGAAGCAGAAGGGAGGAGGGTTTGTCAGGAGCCCTGAACAGAGGTTCTTGGCATATAGAGGAGAGAGAGGTGGCTGACTGTTTCCAGTTGTAGGTAGGGAGTGGCTGTAAGGTCCAGCCCTACAGGATCGTGGGATGTACCCTGTCACTGTGGTGAGGCTCTGGATCCAAGAAATAAAAAGACAAGACCCAGAAGCACAAAGAAAGCACAGCAGGGTTCAGAGAGCCAAAGCCACTTAGAAGTGGAGACAGGCAAGACCCCGAACGTCCAGGAGCATCTGTATTTGTTGGGTACAAGACATGGGTAAGGGTAGCGAGAGAGGTCAAATTTAAGGATAGTGATAGGGTCAAGACATTTCCGTGTGCAAAAAGCAAAGGGTCCACCCCCATTAGGTCACTGAGGTAAAGAGATGGGCAGTGCGCAGTAAGAAGGGTGCAGTGTGAAGCATCTCTGATCTAGGGGCAGGCAACTTCTTCTTTTTTTTTTTTTTAAAGATGGGGTTTCACCATGATGGCCAGGCTTGTCTTGAACTCCTGACCTCGGGTGATTCACCCACCTCAGTCTCCCAAAGTGCTAGGATTACAGGCGTGAGCCACCGCACCAGGCCGTGGGAGGCTACTTCTAAGGAATTCTATAGGAGGATGCTTTGAGTCAGTACAGCAGCAACAGAGCTGACAGCATCTACAGCCACCTGCTGGCAGCTCCCAATAATTTCTACAGGAGGATGCTTTGAGTCAGCACAGTAACTGGATAGCTGACAGGTTATACCGCCACCAAGGTGTGATTATACCGAACGCTCCCAGGATTGCTGGTGTGAAGCCAGCCTTCCACAAGAACTGGATGCAACGTACTGCAACTCCTTTTCAGGAGGAGTGACTCTTGCTCCAAACCTGCCATACAGTGGGTATCTTAATGATACTGAATGCTGCCACCTGGGCCAGCCTGCCATGTAGCGCATGCCCTTTCAGGCAGGGGCACTACCACTTGGGCCACAAATACTTGTCCTGGTATGGCTGTTTTTCCCTAGTGCATGCTCTGCCCTGTATCGGCTCTTGACACTCCAACTACAAACTAAGATATGATTATATATAAAAGGATTATATAGAAATAAATAAATGATCAGTAAATTATTCTTTGGGCACTAATTGTGCCATGGGTCTGCCTAGCTCTGCTTCCTCGGTGCCCAGAAGGGATGTTATCCACAGGTGGCAAGCCCCATGGGACCCTGCTTTTTCAGGGAGATTTTAGTTCAATTATTATTTGTTCTCCACCCACTTGAGCCTCTGAGAACAGAGTAGATGGGGCACTTTTAAATTGGTCTGGTCATAATGGTCTGGACCTTTGTCCCAGGGCAGATCTCCTTCTCTCCTTCGGGGTCTCTTTGCAGCCTGGAGGCTCACACCTGTCCACTCCAGGTGTCTTTAATATAGTGTCTAGTTAGGACTGGCTGGCACTGATGCTGAGGTGCAGCACGATCTGGCCAGATCTTCACCTGTTACAGGATGTTTTAGCCTTCAGCAACCTGGCTTATTTTCCTCAGTCCAGAAGCCCCTATGAGCCTCAGTCTTGCTGGGTCCTGACCCCGGCTGCCTCTCTATTAGGGTCCCTCTGCATTTACCCCACCTAAATGCACCAGGGCCTCACTCTGCCTTTCCCCCTTTCCCACAACAGGCTCCATTCAACTTCAACAGCACGTCTGGACCATGTGAACCCCTCTTCCATGTTAAAACTTGGAATATAATTTTTTTTCACTGAACATGAAACTGATTTAACATATAAGGAGGTCGGCTTTATGCATAGACATGCATATAAATATATTCAAATTTCTAATGATGTGGGAAGATTAACATTTTTACACTTACTTTGTTTAGTTATTTTATAGTTTTCTTTCCATCTCTTGCTTGCTCCTTTTTTTTTGAGACAGTCTTGCTCTGTTGCCCAGGCTGGAGTACAGTAGCAAAATCTCAGCACACTGCAGCCTCCACCTCCTGGCTTCAGGAGATTCTCATGCTTTAGCCACCCAAATAGCTGGAAGTACAGGCATGCATCACCACACCCAGCTCTTTTTTGTTTTTAGTAGAGATGGAGTTTCACCATGTTGCCCAGGCTGGTCTCAAACTCCTGGCCTCAACTGATCTGCCTGCCTTAGCTTCACAAAATGCTAGGATTACTGGTGTTCACCACCATGCCCTGCCTATCTGTCACTATCTCTATGTTTATTTGTTCAATAAGAAAATTTTCAGTGAAGACTCTGCAGTATGATGGAGATAAGCTTGCACAATCCATTAATGATAAATGCAGAGTGGAAAAATTTTCATTTTCATTTTGCATTTTCAGCTCTTAAAGCTAGGATTAAGAACTCCTGGTCATAAACTCATGTAAAGAGAAGTTGTAGCAGGCCCTCATTTTCTACATATCCACCTGCATTTGCAGATGCCTTTCAAACTGGCTAAGACAGAAAGAAGTGGGAATGTGTCCCCCTTAGAGCTACTCTCCTCCCCTTGGTGGGTTTCCAGTTTGTGCATTGTCTAGATGACCCAGGAGCTGATGATCAAAGGGAAGAGGTCGTGTTTGTCAGGAGAATGCTTTGCTGCATCAGGTTTCAGTGAAGCTGTTAACCGCATGGAGCTCATGAAGCGTCCGGGGGCAACATGGAGCTCAGAAATCATTGCTGAGGTTTGGAAGTGAGAACAGAAATTGAGGGCTGCCCACAGAAGAGAACCAAAATGCTCCCTTTGGATTTCCAAGTGGTAGCTACTGCTTCTTTCATCAGTCTTGCTTCTGACCACCATGTGTTCCTGGTCCTTTCTTCTTGGCATTTTGCTGTTTGTGTCCAAGAAAAAGAGTTCTGGGTGGCAGTGGTGCGAAGGATGCCTGCCTGCTAAAGCTGATCTGCTGGTGAGCTCTGCAGCTTATTAAGCAGAACCTAAAATTCTTGCTCATTGTGTGGTGATTCAGACCATGGAGGGTCCTCCTGCTATGGTTCTGAATTCAGAAAACATTGTGCCTTTTCCTGGATCTCTGGGATTGAGAAGTGATCATGCAGATGTCTGATGCAGTTGCTCCAGCCAGTAGGATGGCTTCTTCGTGGCTTGTGTCTGTTTCTGCCACAGAAGAGACTCAGTGTACATGGGCTGCTGAGGTGTTCCTGCTCTGGGTTGCCATTGAATCATGACATCCTGGGACCCCTCGCCCAAGACCCACCAATGCTAAAGGTGTGATGTGTCTTGTTGACCCAGATGCTGAAATGGTGGCTAAGGATGACTGGGCTGAGGCTGTCCCTTTAAGGCAGAACTTCCAGGCCAGCATCTCATTTTTGTTGTCACTCTAAAATTTTTCTTCTGACAGAGGCCAGAAAAACGTCTGTGTATGGGAGAGCCTCCATCCTAGAGCTCGTACCATTGCCATGACTCCTAAGTCCCAAAAGAGGGTGAGAGATCTCTCCCATCTGCACAGCCAGAGTGGGCTGAGCATAATGACCCTTGGTACCCTGCTTACACAGCCTGCAGAGAGATCCGAAAAAATATAGGATATGGGAGGAGGAAAAGAAGCTGGTAGAATGACAGGTGGCTGGTGAAAGAGTAGGAGGCAGGAAGAGGATGAGGCCTGCGTATGGAAGGGCACATGTTTTGTTCCAGCCAAACAGTCAGATGAGGTCTTGGTCTTGGACCTGGTGCCAGAGAATCATCAGGCCTCCTTGTGCTGTGGCCTGGGAACTGAGGTCTTTGGTTCTGAAACCAAATGTAAATTTTGGGCTCTGGAATGCCTGTCTGTTTATCTAGTTTCTCTCTAACGGTGATTCCAGGAAAGCAATTATCCTGGAAATTTTTGAGGATTCTTCTCAAAGGCTTCAATAAATACACTGATGTGTGATTGAGTTATGGATGCCCGTTTCCTTCTGCCTTCTTATTTGACTCACACAATAAATATTAACTATAGTAGGAATGGTCATATCATTTTTCTTCTTCTTCTTCTTTTTTTAAAATCAGATGTAAAATCTGTTCCATAACAATATCATTCTTTAAAAGAGAGGAAACTTCAAGTCATTCGTAGACAGCACCAAAGCCTCATTCTCCTATATTAAACATTCTCCTACATTAAACTTCTTGAATTTTCTATGTCAACTTTGTAGAACATTTTAAAACATGAAATACTACAAATGAAATATAAATACCTCAATGGGCACTCAGTATTAAAGTAAATCTGAGAAGGAACCAAATATATGAATAAAGATAAAACAAGTAAAGAGATTCAATTAATTAAAATTTTTCACAAAAGAGAAGGCCAGAACATGTGGCTTAACTGGAAAATTTTACTAAACATTTAGCAAAGGATTCATGCCAACTCTTCACAAGCCCTGTCAGAAAATAGATAGTTATTGGGAATAGTTTCCAATCTGTTGTATGAGGCCAGTATTACCCTGATAGTAAAGCCTGACAAAAGCATCACAAGAAAATACGGACATGGATATGGATGAAATTCCCTGATGAATACACACATAGAAATTCTCAAATAAAGAATGAAATAAGAATGTATCAAAATGATTGTACTTCATGAACAAATGGAACTATTTCACAAATGTAATATTGACCTATCCAATGATCAATCCATTACACAAGGTAATAGGATAAAAGAAAGTAACGGAAAGATTTCTTCAGCAGACACAGAGAGCATTTGACCAATTCAATATTCATTCACAATTAATCTCCCTGGAAAGGAGGAATATAAGCAAACTTTCTAGATCTGCTAAAGGGCATCAATGAAAACCTATGGCTAACCCCATAATGATAAAGTACTGGTTGTTGTGTCTTGACATTTTAGAACAAGACAAAAATGTTAACATCCAAAGAAATCACATAAGAAAATAAACAAAATTATTCATGGGGGGAAAAAAAAGAGGTTGCAATTGTCTATCATTGCGGATGACATAAACTTGAATATAAAAGTTTATAAGAAATTTATTAAAACTCACAAAAACCAATAAATGAGTTCAGGAAAGTCACAAGATACAAAATCAATATACAAAGTTCAGTAGTACTTTTATGTACTAACAATGATCAACCTTAAAATAAAAATTAAGAAAACAATTCCATTTGTATATGTATGAAAAAGAAATAAATAGGAGTAGATTTAATCAAGTGCAATTTTACAGTAAACACAAAAACTTTGTTAAAGTAATTTTTTTAAAAACTGAAAAAATAAACATCAATGTTCATTTAGTTAATATTATTGCATTATCCAGTGTATCCATTTAAACTCCACACAATAAATAAAATATATTTTAGCATTATTTTTAATGCAATAAATACAAGTTTGTAGAAAACTCATAATTATAAAAGAAACTAATTCTACATGTCCTGAATAGCCCATCCTAACTTTTCTATTTTACATCTACTATAAATCAAATAGATTTTGTTCCAATAGATCTTAAGATAAAATCCAAATTGTTAAATATGCAAGATTGATTATAAGCTCACCGAGAAGGTTTTTACTCAGTGTGGGAATTCAGATAGCATCAAGTTGCAAAGACAGAAACAAATGTTTTTGAATGAATTATGAGGGACATTATTCACAGGCGTGATTCCCACTTTTATCAATTGACTCATGTAATCTTACTGTACAAAAAAACTACCTCTGATTTTAGACAGATGCTAAATGAACCACCACCAAGTTCATATCCAGGAGAAATGCTCACTATAGAGGATTTTGTCTCCTGGCTGATGACACTATTCTGTCTTTCATAGGCTACTCTAAAGTTTCTATAATAATGGTAGAGTTTAGTAAAGTGGAGCCCCAGGCCTGCCATCCCCATGCTCCTGACCAGCAGCAGCATCTCCCTTGAACACAGTGGCATAGGGTATGCAATTGACACCATCTTGCTGCTGTTCACCTCCACATACAAAGTTGCTGTACACTTTGCAGTGGAATTCCACCTGGCTGCATCTGGTTGGCCAGAAGCCCTGTAGGTAGAATGAGATGGTGAGGAGAGCACATTGAGAGAACAGATGGGAGCTCAGAGGCTGCCCACCTTCCCGCCCCTGCCCACAGGCAACAGCACTCACCCAGCTGTCCAGTGTGCATGTCTGCTGAAGGCTGCTGCACTGTTCTCCATCACAGAGATGAAGTGACAGCAGTCTGAGGGCACCACACTCCATGGCCAGGCTCTGTTGCTGGTGCCACAGATTTAGGTGCAAGGGTGGGTGAGCCAAAGACAGGTCCTGCCTTCCACACCCAGGCCACACTCCCACCAATTTCCAGGCTCACCTTGATGTCCTGATATGATGTTCTCCTTAGAGCTCTTGTGGTTCTTCATCCAGGAGGTGGAGAGAGTGAGGTTGCCAGAAGCCAGGCAGTGAAAGTTGGTTTGGGTGGCCCCCATGGCTGGCAGTTTCTGGTCCATCCACTGGGGCCAAGTCCAGTAAGGGGTTTCTGTTGGTGGAAGTGCACATGAAGGCCACAGCTGAGGTGAGGAGCAGAGGCCCATCTGACCAGAACCCCAATTCAAGGTCACCCTGCCCACCCCCAGCCTCAGTTTTCTCTCCTGTGTAGGGAGAGTGTTGGCCTTTCAAGGACTTCTGCCTGGGCTGAATGAGGCTCCCAAGGGCTTCAACACGATGTCCCTGCCCAGTCATGCTCTGAGCTGTGCTATGTGTCCCCTTCCATTGCCTCCACTTCCCCCAAGTGGCTGCTTTTGCTGAGATGTTGGGGTGCTTCATCCCGCCTGAAAACCTCAAAGAATAATGGAGTCTCCAAGGGAGCCCCCACTCCCCAGGGAGGCACACTGGGAAGGTCCACCAGGAAAGAGACCCAGCAGCTAAGTGAACGACCCAGGACAGGCATTGAGCAGTTTAATAGGAAGAAAACCCAGCCTCTTGCATAGCTGGGGGCCTCAGAAACAGCTGAGAAGCCTTGGCCCCCAAACCTCTGAGCCCCTAAGCCACCCTCTGCAGAGCTCCAGAGCCCAGTGGGCACCAGTGAGGATGGCCTCCCAGAGGCCTCAGCTCTTTTGTCCTGGTGACTGGGGCTGTCACCATTCCCCCCTCACAGCTCAACTAGTTTTTCTTCTTTCTGGGGGTTGGGGTGTGGCTGCCTTCCTGTCTGGACTCATGGGTAGACTGAATTGCCATACCTTAGAGAGAGGCACCAGGGACCCAAGAAAGAGGAAGGGCAGCCCCTTCCCCAAAGTGACCTCCTTGCCATTCATGTGCAGCAACAGACCCACCTCTCAGAGGTGGATGCTGAGGCACAGGAGGCAGCTGTGTAGACAGACACAGGGAAGAGGCACATCTCAGCTCTGAGCTGTCCTCCAGGCCTCCAGGGATAAGGGAAGGAGACGTTGGGTGATGAAGACAGCTTAGCGGGCTGTGGCAGAGGCTGTTCCCAGGACTGGGAGATGACAATGACTCAGTGCTGCCCACTTCTAGACTGTGCCTTCTAAAAGTGGTCCTTCAGTTACCCCCACAGCTTGAGCCCACACCTGCCTGGGACTGCCAGGTAGGCAGAGGCAAGCAGAGACTCAGGGCGAGGGCACTAGGGTGTGTGGGCAGGGGCAGAGGTCATTACGGCAGGTGAGTGAAAATTTGTATTCTCTTCCTGAGTCTGCCCCTCTCCTGGGGACTTTCCTCTTTTTCCCTCTGCCTCTGTCTCCTTGGATGGTTCCTTCTCCCTTTCTTGCCTGCTCACCCCAGAGGTCCCAGGGGCTCAGCCCACTGCCATTGGTCCCCAGGTTGTAGCTGCCCCTTCCATGCCCATCCCATGAGGACCCTCATCTGCATGAGCATATATCTGGGCTCCTCTGAAACCAGAAGCCCCACCTCCTGACAGGCCCCTCCACAGCTGGGCAGAGTCCACCTGCCTCTGTTCAGGCCAGAATGCCTGGGCATTGTCCCCCTGCCTGCTCTCTCACAACCACAGCCCATCCCCCAAAATGTTGTTGGCACCCCTTTTACAGCCCCCACAGCCACCCTCCCTCCTGCCAGGCTGTAGCTTTTGTCTCCTGGTTCCTTAACACGTCCGTCCATTTGCCCAACGGCAGCCACCTGAGTCCCCACCAAGTTCTGTGCTCAACCTACAGTAGCCACCTCACCCAGAGCTAACATCAAAGTCCCCACATGCCAGTCATGGCCTCCTCACTGCTTCTGGACCCCCAGGGCTCTGTGCCCCAAGCTCTGCATTTGCAACATGGGTGTCTCCTTCCACCCCAACCCTGCCCCCAGAGCCCAAGACATCCAGAGCCATCTAATATGTACATAACACATACAAATTACATAATAATTTGTAATACATTGTATTACATACAAATTATGTATTATGAATTCATTGTAATACATACAAATTATGTCATAATACATTGTGATGTCATAATGCATACATATTATGATTTCATATACATTGTGATGTCATAACACACTAATTATTATGCCATAATATACTGTGATGTCATAATACATACAAATTATGTCATAATACATACAAATTATGTATTATGAATTCATTGTAATACATACAAATTATGTCATAATACATTGTGATATCATAACATATTGTGATGTCATAGTACATACTATAACATCATAATATATTGTGATGTCATAGTATATACAACTTATGATGTAATATATTGTGATGTCATAATATCATGTTTATTTATCATATTTATGATACAATGACAAAATTTTGTTAGGTAATTTTATAAGAAAATTGAGTGAAATTTTGTAATAACATTAATATATAAAGATTAAAAATCATGGTGAAAAATGAAAGAGGAGCAGGCATGTCACATGCTGGGAGTGGAAACAGAAAAGATGGGTGAGGAATTCGCCTCACTTTTAAACCACCAGATCTCATGAGTACTAACTATGACAAGAATGGTGCAGAGCCGTGCAGAATCCATCCCCGTGATTCAACCACATCCCACCAGGCCCCACCTATAACATTAGGATTAAAATTTATTATAAGATTTGGAGGGGACATTAAACTATATTATATGATCATTAGAAAAACAAATGAGACTGAATGTGGTGACTCATGCCTGTAATCCTAGCACTTTGGGAGGCTGAGTTAGGTGGATCACCAGGTCAGGAGATTGAGACCATCTTGGCAAACATGGTGAAACGCTTCTCTACTAAAAGTACCAAAAATTAGGCAGGTGTGGTGGCAGGTGTCTGTAGTCCCAGCTACTTGGGAGGCTGAGGCAGGAGAATCGCTTGAACTTGGGAGGCGGAGGTTGCAGTGAGCCAAGATCTTGTCACTGCACTCCAGCTTAGGTGACAGAGTGAGGCTCCATCTCACATACACAAAGAAAAATAGGTGAAACATTCTACTATCCAGATACTTTCATTCCAGAGCAAATGGCTAAATGATTGAATTCAACATTCTGTGGTCAGGAGAGAGAAGGGAGGTGTACAGGGGACTTTGGCTGCATTTGTCCCACTTCCCTTATGCTGTTGTGACTTCGGATGTCACCATCTGAAGGGCTATTCATGGACAGAATTGTTGCTATTGTTTGATTATTCCTATTTAAACTCATATGGAACCATAGAAAAGCCTGAATAGCCAAAGTAAATTTAAGCAAAGACAAGAAAGTTGGAGTGATTACATTATCAGATTTAAATTACACTAGAAGGGTTTAATAACCAATACAGCATGGTTCTGATATGAATAGATGCATAGATCAATGGAACAGAATAGAGAACCTAAAAATAAAGCTACCTAGCTACACACAACTGATCTTTTACAAGGTCATCAAAAACATACACTAGGGAAATGACCTTCTATTTAACATATTGTGCTGAAAAAATTATATTGCCATATGCTGAAGAATAAAATGGAACCTCTAACTCTCACCACATACAAAAACCAACTCAATATGGATCAAAATATTAAAATGTAAGACCTGAAATGATAAAAAAAAATTCTAGAAAATATCCTATGATCAACTCTTCTGGACATTGGCCTGGACAAATAATTCATGACTAAGATCTCAAAAGCAGAGGCAACAATAAGAAAAATAGAAAAATGGAACTTAATTAAACTAAAAAGCTCCTGAACAAAAGCATTTATTAACAAGTGAGCAGACAACCTATGGAATACAAAAAATGTTTGAGACAAAGAACTAACGTCTGAATATACAAGGAAATCAAACGGTTCAACAAGAAAATGAGAACTATGCACGTGACAAAGAACTAACGTCTCAATATACAAGGAAATCAAATGTTTGAGAACTATGCATGTGACAAAGAACTAACGTCTGAATACACAAGGAAATCAAACGGCTCAACAAGAAAAAAGCAAGTAACCTTATTGAAAAGCAGGCAAATCATGGGAACAGATATTTTTCAAAAATAGAGCAATGATAAGCAGGTAAAAAATGCTCAACATTGCCAATAGTCAGAGAAATGCCACTTAAAAACCACAACGAAATACCATCTTACACCATTCGCAATGGCTAATTATTAAAAAGCAGAAAATTACAAGTATTGGCAAGAAAACAGAGAAAAGAAAACACTTACACATTGTAGGAATGTAAGTTCTACAACCTCTCTGGAAAATAGTATGGAGATGTCTCAAAAAACTAAAAATAGAACTTCCATTTGATCCATCATTCCCACTACTGGGTATCTACCCAAAGGAAAGGAATTCATTACATAAAGTATTTACTCACGCTCATGTATTTATTGCAACATTATTCACAATAGCAAAGACATGGAGTAAATTTAAATTTATCAATCAATGATTGAATAAAGAAAATGTGCCATACATTTATACCATAGAATACTACTCAGCCATAAAGAAGAATTAAAGGGTATCTTTCCCAGCGACATCAATGGAACTGGAGGTCATTATTGTAAGTGAAATAACTCAGAAACAGAAAATCAGATACTGCATTTTCTCACTTATATGTGGGAGATCATACACTTGGATATAGAGACTGGAAAAATAGCCACTGGAGACTCAGAAAGATGGGAGGTTGGAAGAGGGTTTAGAAATGAAGAAATACCTAATTGAGACAATAAGGACGGTTCAGATGATTGTTACACCAAAAGCACACACTTCATCACTATGCAACATGTCTATGTAATGAAACTGCATTTGTACTGCCTAACAGTAAAGAGAAAAAAAACTGGCTTTTATCAAGAGGACAGATGGAATAGACTTCATAATTTTCATAAATATTTAAGCAGAAAAATAATTTTAATAAAAATTAAAATAAATAAAATAATTTTAATAAAAATATATAATTTTTGAGCCAGAGTCTTGCTCTTTCTCCCAGACAGGAATGCAGTGGCAGTGATCTCGGCTCACTGCAACCTCTGCCTCCCTGGTTCAAGCAATTCTCCTGCCTCAGCCTCCCCAGCAGCTGGGATTACAGGCACTCACCACCATGCTCAGCTAATTTTTATATTTTTAGCAGAGACAGAGTTTCACCATGTTGTCCAAGCTGGTCTTAAACTCCTAACCTCAGGTGCTCCACCTGCCTCAACCTCCCAAAGTGCTGGGATTACAGGCATGAGCCACTTTGCCTGGCCAATAATATTGTATTTTAAGAATGGTATAAAAAGGTAATTTGATAAATTATAGTAGTTAGTACATAGCACAGACAATATGCAAGGCAAGATCCTAAGCCATTAGACATTTGTAGACAGAATATCTAATGTAAAGATTCAGTGGCAATGACAAATTGACATTTTCAATCATATTAGATGATATTAAAACCATTGTGAAATTTTCTGTTTTGTTTTATAATAAAGAATTATAATGCTAAATAACTTCATTAACAAGTTTGGCTAATTAGGCATATAGATAAGTGGGCAGCAGGTTGACCAGTAAACAGAGGATACACATTATTTTTAAAGGCCAACCAATATTTTTATTTATTTATTTTTGGTGGGGGTAGCAGCTTTATTCGCTGGGGATATAGTGGCATCCTCTCCCTGGAAGGTTGGGTCTTCCACTGGACACCCCTGGCCATGGTCCAGGGGACGCCATGAAATTCAGTGCTGGGCTCAGCTGGGGGCCGGGCCTTGGAGAAGGCGAACAGTGTAGGGAAGCAGTAGCTGTGGGTTCTCACCGTCCGCTCTGCCCGGCTTCCCTGGTCTCCTGGTGCTCCTCAGGCTCCCACCGTGCCTACGTCTCTATAGGGCAGTGAGCATCCAGCCCGAAACCTTCTCAGAGCCCTGTTTGACACAGGCCGGGCATTTCTGCTTCCTCCCCTTGGGCTGGACTTTACCCTCGGGGTTTCTTCGAGTCTTTCTTCTGGCCGCTTGTCTACCTGAGCTTCAATCCAAGCCTCAAAAATGTTCCAGCTGGGAAGGGCGTGTCCACCGTGCTGTTCACATTGGTCTCCCGGAAGGTCACTGCATGAGTGGGTGGTTTCCTCCCGGGCCACCTGCAGGCCCTGGCGCTGGGCCCCATGAGCTTGGCCACTCCCGCGACCCCCACGCCCACCCACGGGACTAGCAAGATCCGCAGCCGTCGCTTGCTTCTGCTGTCACCCCATCCCTGCGAAGCGGAAGTGCTCCCCTCAGCTGTCTGAGCCCGCCAGGAGCCGCCTCCTCCCCTGCCCTGCCCCTGGGGGCCATGCTCACAGAACTTTGGGAAGAGGTGAAGGAACTGGGAAATGTACCTTTCTTCAAACTGACTTAGGGGTCCTCTCCACACCCTCCCTCCCTGCCCGCACTGTTCCCTGGGGCCTGAAGATTTAGCAAAGTTCCCTTCCCCCTGCCCGTGCCGGGAAGCAACCCTGTTGCCTACTCCCACCCTTCACCCCTATTCTGGCTCCTTTCTTCTCCCTACTGGCTTTCCAAAACGACCCCCCCCCCCTTCTCTAGTGTCTTCGGAGTCCCTCTCTGCTTCTCCGGATCAGCCTCCTGCCCGATCGTTTCCTCCCCGCCATCTTGTATCTCCTGGCTCCCCTGGGATGCCTCTCTCATCCCAGGGCCCAGGCAAAACCGACAAAATTATTTTAAATGGGAACATTTGAATTCCATTTAATTTATGACAACAGAAACCCATCTGGTCATATTTTAAAGAATTATAAAATGATAATAGCAACTATCAATTTAAAGTGTAACCAGGGTTAAGAATACCCACCATTTTACCAACAACAACAATGAAACCCTGTTATAGCTGAGGAACTAGTTCAGTAAAGTTGCAGGATACAATATTAACATGAAAATCAGTTGCATTTTTATACAGTGACAACAGAATATCTGAAAAAGAAAGAAAACAATTCATTAATAATATTTTCAAATAGGAATACTTAGTTAATTAAGTAGAATGAGTTCAAGCAAGAAAATTAAAAATCTGCAGACTGGGGATGAATACCAAGTGTGGGTGAGGGGGAGGAAAGCAGCAAAGCACACTGCCATGTGTGTACCTATGCAACTATCTTGCTCGTTCTGCACATGTACCCCCAAACCTATAATGCAATAAAAATTAAAAAAAAAAAAAAAAAAAAAAAAAAATCTGCATACTAAAAACTATAAAATGTGTACAGCAATATTGATGAAACTTGAAGAAATTATGCTAAGTGAGAAAGGGAAATACAGAAAGACAAATACTGCATGATCTCATTTGCATGTGGAATTTAAAAAAAAGCTGGATGCAGTGGCTCATGCCTGCAATTTCAGCACTTTAGGAGGACGAGATGAGGGAGGTGAGCCACTGCACTCTAGCCTGGCAACAGCGTGAGACTCCATCTCAAAAAAAACCAAAACAAACAAACAAACAACAACAACAAAAAAACCCTAGATAAAAAAATCTCTTATATTTGAAATAGCCTAAATAATATTACTGAAGAACTAATGAATAGATGGAACAGCTGATATGTTGTAGAAAATTAGTCTGTTATTGTTTTCTTTTGTGAAGAATTCTTTTATGTGTTCTATAAACTCAGCGTTTATATTTGGGTTGTTTTATGGCTAATTAGATATTTAGTTACAAAGAACTGAGTACAGTATTGAAACAGTGTGCTGGCATTTGTAGTTTTCATAAATATTATTGCAGGAAATGGAGTTGCACCAGAGAAATCTGATTTCTAGTACAAAAAGTATACTTAGCCAGGGCCTCGAGTTTAACGTATTTAATGAAAATGTCCTTATTTGCAATAAAAACGTTATGACATTTAAAAACATTTTTAATACAATGCGAATTAAAAAAAATTCAAATGATAACTTTTATGGAGTTAGGGAGGTGCTAATGAGGTGAAATGGCAATTGAAGCCAAAAGATCTGAATTCAGGTAGTTTTTACCCATATTAGATGCATGTTAAAGGAAATAATAATAAACAATAATTCTGATTATACACTGTTTACTGCAGTAAAGTATTGCAGAATTTGTGCATAATAAATAATTAACTTTCCAATGGTAAAAAAGTAATCACATTCCAGAAATTGTTACAACATGGTCTATTGAAGACAGTGGTGTTGGTGATCTATGCCATAGAAAATCACAGTAAAACATTTTACTCATGTATGCAACTGTTGATAGTTCTGTTTCCAGGAAAATAACATGCTTTAAAAACTCAATACCGATAACTAAAATCACCAAGAAGTTAGAAGAATTCACAGAATGCCTAAGATAGTTGAAAGGAAATTATAAAAACTTCACAGGACCAGAAGTAAATAAAGGTAATGAGCCAGAGAAATACAAACCTAGGAGGCCAGTGCTCCATTCAGATACATCTGATCACAAGGATGTCAGATCTATGTGGATCGTTCAGCTTCTGCCAAGTCAAATAGAATAAACAAAAAGAAACTTCCTGCAGGCATCCAGAATGGGATGTATCCCATATGTGAGAACTGAACTATAAAGTATGTTGCACACAAGGAGATGAGCTACTAGTGTGAAGCATTAGATAAATTATATGGCACATGAAACACAGATGTGAGATTTATATTTGTTTGCCAAGATAGTGAAAAAACAAAACAAAATAATGTGGAATAAAACTATTAGCTTTTCAAGTCATATTTGGAAAAGGGGCAAATGGAAAGTAAATTGTTGAAAATATAGTAAAACAATTTAATGTACAGCATACAAATTACACATCATAATAGACTGAGTTGATAAGAGAACTAGTAAACTAAAATGCTGAGCACAATGGATGTAGTCATATACTTTTAAGAAGGCAAATACAAAATACAAATGTATATAAAGATTAGATGAGAATAAATGAAAAACATTTAATTGCTTTGCCAGACTATATAAACAGGAAGGCAATATTCAAATAATTGGTGATTCATAAGTTTCAGAAATTGGAAACAGGCATGAATCCTATAAAAGTTCAGAGTGCAATGTGTCAAGTAAGATAAATTAAGAAATACTAAAAGGAAATAATGGTTTGGGTTAATGTGAATACTGCTTTAATAAACATGGGAGTGCAATTATCTTTCTAACATACTAATTTTATTTTCTTTTGATATATACCCAGTGGTGAGATTACTGGATTATATATATATGGTAGTTCTATTTATAATTTTTTGAAAAACCTCCATGCTGTTTTCCCTAATGGTTGTACCAATTTACATTTTCATCAACAGTATATAAGTGCCCATTTATGGATGAATGAAGAAAATGTTATACACACAGGCACACACACACATACACACACACAAATAATGATTAGTCATAAAACAGAATGGGGGGTTCTATCTCTCAGCTTTGGAGCCCCGCTCCCTGTTTCTGTACAGGGGATCTTTTATTATTTTATATATATAAAATTGCATTTTAGGTTTCGGGGTACATGTGAAGAACATGAAGCTTGTTGCATAGGTACATACATGGCAATGTGGTTTGCTGCCTTCCTCCCCATCACCTATATCTGGCATTTCTCCCCATGTTATCCCTCCCCAACCTCCCAAACCCCTGCTTTCCCTCCCCTAGTTCCCTACCACAGACCCCAGAGTGTATCCTCCCCTCCCTGTTTCCATGTGTTCTCATTCTTCAACACCTGCCTATGAGTGAGAACATGCGGTGTTTGATTTTTCTGTTCTTGTGTCAGTTTGCTAAGAATGATGGTTTCAAGATTCATCCATGTCTCTACAAAGGACATAAACTCATCGTTTTTGATTGCTGCATAGTATTCCATGGCGTATATGTGCCACATTTTCTCTGTCCAGTATATCATTGATGGGCATTTGGGTTGGTTCCAAGTCTTTGCTATTGTAAACAGTGCTGCAATGAACATTCATGTGCATATGTCCTTATAGTAGAATGATTTATAATCCTTTGGATATATACCCAGTAATGGGATTGCTGGGTCAAATGGAATTTCTATCTCTAGGTCCTTGAGGAATCGTCATACTGTCTTCCACAATGGTTGAACTAATTTACACTCCCACCAATAGGGTAAAAGTTTTTCTCCACATCTTCTCCAGCATCTGTTGTCTCCAGATTTTTTAATGATCCCCATTCTAACTGGCGTGAGATGGTATCTCAATGTAGCTTTGATTTGCATTTCTCTATTGACCAGTGATGATGAGCACTTTTTCATGTTTGTTGGCCTCATATATGTCTTCTTTTGTAAAGTGTCTGTTCATTTCCTTTGCCCACTTTTGAATGGGCTTGTTTGTTTTTTTCTTGTAAATCTGTTTTGGTTCTCTGTAGATTCTGGATATTAGCCCTTTGTCAGATGGGTCGATTGCAAAAATTTTTTTCCATTCTGTTAGTTGCTGAATCACTCTTTTTTACTCTAGCTTCTTTCTAGCCTTCTGCTAGCTTGCCTTACACTTGAATCCTGCCCTTCTTTCTCTGAGGCTCAAATGAACAGGGGTCAGATAAGCACTGTAGTAAATTGTCAGTCATTCTTTAAATTTGAAGCAGAGGCCAGGCGTGGTGGCTCATGCCTGTAATCCCAGCACTTTGGGAGGCCAAGGTGGGTGGATCACAAGATCAAGAGATTGAGACCATCCTGGCCAACATGGTGAAACCACATCTCTACTAAAAATACAAAAATTAGCCAGATGCACTGGCATGTGCCTGTGGTCCCAGCTAATCAGGTGGCTGATGCAGGAGAATCACTTAAACCTGGGAGGCAGAGGTTGCAGTGAACTGAGATTACAACACTGCACTCCAGCCTGGGTGAAGAGCTAGATTCTGTCAAAAAAAATTAAATGGCTATACTGCCCAAAGTAATTTACACAATCAATGCTATCCCCATCAAACTACCATTGAATTTCTTCACAGAACTGGAAAAAACCACCATGAACTTCATATGAAAACAAAAGAGAGCCCGCATAGCAAAGTCAATTCTAAGCAAAAAGAACACAGCGGGAGGCATCACACTACCAGACTTCAAACTATACTACAAGGCTACAGTAATCAAAACAGCATGGTACTGGTACCAAAACAGAGATATAGACCAATGGAACAGAACAAAGGCATCGGAGGCAACACAACATATCGACAACCATATAATCTTTGATAAACCAGACAAAAACAAGCAATGGGGAAAGGATTCCCTGTTTAATAAATGGTGTTGGGAAAACTGGCT
Organism: Saguinus midas; assembly: GCA_021498475.1. Classification (NCBI taxonomy): domain Eukaryota; kingdom Metazoa; phylum Chordata; class Mammalia; order Primates; family Cebidae; genus Saguinus; species Saguinus midas. The sequence continues at coordinate 64,329,362 of CM038402.1, forward strand.
AGCCATGTGCAGAAAGCAGGAACTGGACCCCTTCCTGACACCTTACACTAAAATTAACTCCAGATGGATTAAAGACTTAAACATAAGACCTGGCACCATAAAAACCCTAGAAGAAAATCTAGGCAAAACCATTCAGGACATAGGAGTAGGCAAGGACTTCATGACCAAAACACCAAAAGCATTGGCAACAAAAGCCAAACTAGACAAATGGGACCTAATCAAACTCCACAGCTTTTGCATGGCAAAAGAAACAGTCACTAGAGTGAATCAGCAACCATCAGAATGGGAAAAAAATCTTTGCAGTTTACACATCAGACAAAGGGCTGATATCCAGAATTTACAAAGAACTCAAACAGATTTACAGGAAAAAAACAAACAAGCCCATTCAAAAATGGGCAAAGGATATGAACAGACACTTTACAAAAGAAGACATACATGAGGACAACAAACACATGAAAAAATGATCATCATCACTGGTCATTAGAGAGATGCAAATCGAAACCACATTGAGATACCATCTCATGCCAGTTAGAATGGCGATCATTAAAAAATCTGGAGACAACAGATGCTGGAGAGTATGTGGAGAAATAGGAACACTCTTACACTCTTGGTGGGAATGTAAATTAGTTCAATCATTGTGGAAGACAGTGTGGCGATTCCTCAAAGACCTAGAAATAGAAATTCCATTTGACCCAGCAATCCCATTACTGGGTATATATCCAAAGGACTATAAATCGTTCTACTACAAGGACACATGCACACGAATGTTCATTGCAGCACTGTTTACAATACCAAAGACCTGGAACCAACCCAAATGCCCATCAATGATAGACTGGACTGGGAAAATGTGGCACGTATACGCCATGGAATATTATGCAGCAATCAAAAATGATGAGTTTTTGTCCTTGTAAGGACATGGATGAATCTGGAGAACATCATTCTCAGCAAACTGACACAAGAACAGAAAAGAAAATACCACATATTCTCACTCATAGGCAGGTGAGAAAAATGAGAACACATGGACACAGGGAGGGGGCCTACTACACACTGGGGTCTATTGGGGGGAATAGGGGAGGGACAGCGGGGGGGGAGCTGGAGAGGGATAGCCTGGGGATAAATGCCAAGTGTGGGTGAAGGGGAGGAAGGCAGCAAAACACACTGCCACGTGTGTACCTATGCAACTATTTTGCACATTCTGCACATGTACGCCAAAACCTAAAATGCAATAAAAATTTAAAATAAAATAAAAAATTAATTATATATAAATAAATAAAGCTCTTGGCCTGGCACAGTGGCTCATGCCTATAAGCTCAGCACTTTAGAAGGTCGAGATGGGAGGATTGATTGAGCTCAAGAGCTCAAGGTCAGCTGGGCAACATAGTGGGACTCCTGTCTCTACAAAAACAAGTTTGAAAATTAGCCAGGCATGGAGGCACACACCTGTAATTCCGGCTACTTGGGAAGCTGAGGTGGGGCATTGCTTGAGCCTGGGAGGTGGAGGCTGCAGTGACTCATAATTGTGCCAGTGTACTTTAGCCTCTCCAGATTTGTAGACCTCATAATTTTAAGTCATCATCCTCCACCATCCTTTGCTTTAAGTTGTTATATAATGACATCAGTTTTTCTGGAATCGTATTAGAGTATATAGATGTAATTTTCTTATAGGTATCCTGCACTCACATCAAAACTGCATTTTCTCTCTCTCTTTCCTTCCTTTCTTCTCCTTTCTTTTTTTTCCAGACAAGGTCTTGCTCCCAGGAAGTGGTGTGATCTTGGCTTACTGCAACCTTCACCTCCTGGGCTCAAGTGATCCTCCTGCCTCAGCCTCCTAAAGTGCTGGGATTACAGGCAGAAGCTACTACATCCAGCCAAGAGCTGCATTTTCAAGACTAGATAAAAAGGTATTTTGCAAAAAGAGCAAGGTTTCACATCTGCTGGCATGGCTGCATTGATGACATTGTGAATTTCCTTTTCTTTTTTTACAAGAGTTCTTAGGATGGATTCATTTATCTTGAAATGGTGGGAAACTGCAGCTGCAGGCCTCAGTCTACAGCACATACCAATCAATCCACTGTTCGCTTGTACTGCCAAGACTTTTCTCTGCTTCTTGGGAGCACATCCAGCATCACCAGTGGCACTTTGCATCCCATTGTGTTCTTCAGATTTGCGGTATTGCACTAAACATGAAAAATACATGAGAACCATGAGAGATCGAGTTTCACTGTGATACACAATCTACAGGAGAGACAGGTGCTGACGTGGAGATGGCTAGTGTAACATGGCATTTGAAGTGAACACTCTTGACACGAGCTTACTGCAATAGTAGCAGGAGTGGCATCAGAATTACTCTAGTAATACAGTGTGCTCCCATTAATTTATGTAGTTATGACTTAATACTGCACCTTTACATTTGTTTACATTTCTCTTGACTGAATGGCACCATGTACTGTGTTTGTGTGCATAACTTTTGATAAATGTTAACTGTTTATAATAGATTCTGTATATTTTATGGTAATAAATGATAAAAATAGACTAGTGTCTACATATATTTTATGCATTCATGACATACTTTTTCTTTTTTTTTTTTTTTCCTGAGACAGAGTCTCACTCTGTCACCTAGGCTGGAGTGCAATGGCATGATCTCGGCTGACTGCAACCTCCACCTTTGGGTTCAAGCGATTCTCTGAGTAGCTGGGATTATAGGTGTACATCACGATGCCCAGCTAATTTTTGCATGCCATACCTTTTACTTAACTTTTTCAATACTTCTAGGATGCAAGAAGTATTGCAAGTTTCTTCAAATGGTTGCAAATCTCCAAAAACTGTTCCAGTATATTTATTGAAAAACAACATGGGCCAGGTGTGGTGGTTCATGCCTGTGATCCCAGCAATTTTGGAGGCCAAGGTGGGAGGGTTACTTGAGTCCCGGAATTTGAGACCAGCCTGAGCAACATAATGAGACCCTGTATCTATCTAAGAAGATTTCATTTAAAAATTTTAAGAAAAAATCTGTATATAAGTGGACCCATGTAGTTTAGAGTTGTGTTGTTCAAGGGTCACAACTGTACATGTGGTGACTGATATAAAACAGATGACAAAAAATGTTAATTTTATTTCCCCATCTAATCTCATTTTAAAGAGGTGTTTAGGTCTGAGAATTTTCACACGTGAGTTTCCACAGTCAGGATGCCGAGGAGCGGCACCCGCTTGCTGGAGTCCAGCCCTCCCACCAAACCCTGCTGACTGGTGATGCACCTTCCATCCCTGTCACACTGTTGTCTCAGAAGGTCATGTGAGTGGAGACACGCAGCATGGGATCTTTGTAACTGGCTGCTTTCACTAAGAATCATGTTTTTGAGCTCTATCCCCATTGCTCTGTGTGTCAGTGGCCTGTTCCCTTCAATTGTGGAATGGTGTTTGCCTGCACAGGGAGACACAGGTGGTTACCCCTTCAATGGGAGGATGTGTGGTTGTGTCCAGATTTGGGTGATTATGGATAGAGTTGCTATAAACATTTGTACAGAGGTTTTCATGAGAACACAATCTTTCCTTTCTCCAGGAAAATAGCTGTGGGACTGCTGGGCCATGTGATTTAACAGAGCTGTCAAACTGCTTTCCAGTGGCACCTCACTATGGTTTGATCTGCATTTCCCTAATGACTAGTGTTGACGGTCTCTCATAGGCTTACTGTCTTCCACATAGAGCATCCTCTTTCCTGAGGGTCCAAGTCTTTTACCCACTTTAGTCTGGATGGTTCTCTAACTGATGATTTTGAGAGTTCTTTGTATATGTCAGATACTTTCTTTGTTGGATGTGTGGTTTGCAGATATTCTCTCCCAGCCTATAGCTGTCTTTTCAGTATCTTTTGCTATGTTGTTTTATTTTGATCAAGTCTAATTAATGGATTTTTGCTTTTATATGCACTTGGTGTCATGTCTGAGAACTCTTTCCCTAACCTCAAGTTATGAAGATTTCTTCCTATGTTTTCTTCTAAAACTTTAAACACACACACACACACACACACACACACACACACACAAGGAGGAAACATTGATGACAATTCCAGTCCTGGTCATTCATGGCAACATGAATGAGCCTGGAGGACATTAACAGATGTATTCTCTTTGCCTTCAGGAAGCCTCTGCTGGTTGTGGTTTTTACCTGGTGGGAAACCTTCATCCCTGAAGGTTCTGGACCATTACTAATCCAACCTAGATTGGGTTGCTGTGCTTTTCCATTAATCTTAATCACAGCTAAATAGGAGGAGTGAGCTCTGTTCTGAAACACTGTAGAGGAATGTGGTTGAAGCAGAATTTATTTCTCCAGGTCTGGATCAGCCACCCCACCAGCATAATAACCCTTCTTTACCTGTTGATCCAGAGACATGAGGTGGCAGCACTACCAGGTGGCAGCCTAAGCTTCCAGGCAGTTCAAGACCAGCCTGTGGCCATCAGGGTGAAACTCCATCTTAAAAAAAAAAAAAATTTATTGCATAGTTTCCAAAAGCTAAGAGAGATTTTGAATGTTCACAAAACAAAGAAATGAAAATGTCTGAGGTGATGGATATGCTAATTACCTGATTTGATCATTTACACATTGTATACACATATGGAAATATCACCCTGTATCCCATAAACATATACAATTATTACATTATTTCACCATCTGTCAAGCCAGCTGCCTCAGGACAGTGGGAGCCTGGAAGGCCAGTGAATTCCATGAGCATTGGGCCATTGTGGCATTTCTTTTGCTGTGATGTGAGTTCTTTAACCAGAAGAAATGCTGCATGGATTCCATGACAGTGGAGAAGCTATTCTGTAAACCCACAGGTGGTAGTTTCAGCAGAAGCGCTGCACTCAGGAGAGCAAATCCATATGCAAAGTGTGTATTCCACTTAGAACAAATACTGCCCTTCCATGATGGAAAAGGTCCTAGGTAATCAACCTGTCACTGGGTGGCTGGCTGGTCAATCTGGTGGATGGTGTCATACTGGGGACTCAGTGTTGGTCTCTGCTGCTGGGAGACTAGACACAGTGGTGGCTGTAGAGAGGTCAGCCTTGATGAGTGTGAGTCCTGATCCTGAGCCCATGCATAACCTCATCCCTGTGACCATGGCCACTTTGTTTCTGAGACACCAGAGAAGGGAAATGGTAAAACTCAATGCCAGCTCAGTGTTACTTAAAATTTTTTTGAGACAGAATCTCACACTGTCACCCAAGCTGCAGTGCACTTGTGATTTGGGCTCACTGCAACCTCCATCTCCCAGGTTCAAGCCATTCTCATGTCTCAGCCACCTGAGTAGCTGGGATTACAGGCATGTGCCACCATTCTTGGCTAATTTTTGTAATTTTAGTAGAGATGGCATTTCACCATGTTGTCCAGGCTGGTCTCAAACTCCTAACCTCAAGTGATCCACCTGCCTTGGCCTCCCAAAATGCTGGGATTATAGGTGTGAGCCACCATACCCAAACCCTAGAACTGTTTTTCTTCTTTTCTTTTTTGCTAAGATGGAGTCTCACTCAGTCACCAGGCTGGAGTGCAGTGGCATGATCTAAGCTCACTGCAACACTGCCTCCCAGTTTCAAATGATTCTCCTGCCTCAGCCTCCTGAGTAGCTGGGACAACAGGTGCACACCACCATGCCCAGCTCATTTTTGTATTTTTAGTAGAGACAAGGTTTCACTATGTTGGCCAGGATGGTTTCGATCTCTTGGCTTCATGATCCACTATCCTCAGCCTCTCAAAGTGCTGGGATTATAGGCATGAGCCACTGTGCCTGGTCAAGATTTTACTCTTGCATTATAGATATGGGAATACAACACTGTCAGTGGAGATGTATTGCTGTAAGAAATACAAGACATAGGATAAAATGTATTTGTAGAAATTCTAATAGATTTGATTTTAATTATACTCACCCATAGTTTTAATCAAGATAAAACAGATGGCAGGAGATAATTATTTAGCTTTGCCAATATAAATATAACAGAAAAACTAATTGTCATACTTCTCCCATTTGCTCCATTGAGGCAAGGCCTCTGAGTTGTTATTTTTTTTTTTTTTTTGAGAGACAGTGTCTCATTCTGTTGCCCAGGCTAGAGTGCAGTGGTACAATAATAGCTTATTGCAGCCTCAAACTCCTGGGCTCAAGGAATTCTCCTGCCTCTTCCTCCCAAGTAACTGGAATCACAGGTGCACAACACCATGCCCAGCTATTTTATTTTTTACTTTTTTGTAGAAATTGGGTTTTTGCATCTCTGTAATCCTAGCTACTTGGTAGGCGGAGGCAGGAGAAATGCTCAAACCAGGACCCAAGAGGCGGAGTTTGCAGTGAGCTGAGATCACGCTAGTGCATTCCAGCCTGGGCTACAGAGCAAGACTCCATCTCAAAAAAAAAGAAAAAAGAAATGAAATGATGTGGCCTTGCTATGTTTCCCAGGCTGGTCTTAAACTCCTGGCCTCAAGTGATACACCCATCTCAGTCTCCCAAAATGCTGGCATTATAAGTGTGAGCGACTATGCCTGGCCTACTTTTGTCAAATTTATTTTTTATCCTCTGACACACAAATGTCTTACCAGTCATTTAGAGTTTCTACTTCTTGCTCACTGGGTCTAGTCAGAATGATGTTCTCAATGCAATGGACCACTGTGCTGTCCTTTGGAAGGGAAAGGCAATGAAGATCTGTGAGAATGACATGATGACATGGGCTGGAGCATCAAGAGACCCCTGAGGGAGGGCACCAAAGGTGGAGGTTGGGCACTGAGGTTGGAGGGTTGCTGGCCTTGCCAGCTGAAAGCAAACTGCTTCTGGTGAGTCTCATCCACGGGAATGAAGAAAAATGAACTTATCAGCTCAATACTTGCATACCAGTACCAGGGGATATGTTAATTTGCTCAAACAATTACCACATTTGGTACAGCAGCTGCCATGGAATGGAAGTGATTTTTGGGTTAAGCTTACAAGAGTCCACTGTCATTCTCCAAGATCCATTAGCCTGCATGAGCCAAATAGTCGAGTTGAGGGAAGATGTGGCAGATTCAGTATGTGGGAATCACCACCCCTGTGTCTTTCAAGTCACTGTTGGTGTCACTAATCTTTGAGATTCCCTTTGGGAATGTAGTTTTGCTTTTGGTTTGCTATTTTCCTATGTAGAGACCATTATAGAGGCACCATTTGTCTTTCCCAACCATAGCAGTCCTCACTCTATGCAAGGTGAGGCCACCATTTCTGTCTGATGATCTGCTGTAAGCTGATTAGGCTTCCCTTTGAACCAAATTTCATTTTGGGTCAGTTCAGAGCCCAGCCTGGCCAACAGAGTGAAACCCTGTCTCTACTAAAAATACAAAACACTACATGGGCATGGTGGCAGGTGCCTGAAATCCCAGCTACTAGGGAGCCTGAGACAAGAGAATCTCCTGAACGTGAGAAGTGGAGGTTGGTGAGCCAAGATCTCACCACTGAACTCCAGCTTGGGCCACAAGAGAGAAATTCTCAAACAAAACAAAACAAATCAGAGTGAATCAAAATAAGAAGAGGGGCAAAAACAGCTCCCAAGGCCTTTTACCAGTTTGCACAGAAGAGGGGGCCAAAAACCCCACTGGTAAAAAGAAACTTGGCCCTTTGGCCAGCAAGTTGTGCTTCTGGGTTCCCTTCCCCTGAGCCCAATCCTAAGCCAACCAGTTTAAGGTTTGAAAACCTAACTTTTCTCAGTTTGGAGGATACATCTCAGGAAAGTGTCCCATAGTATAGAGACAAAATTACCTCTCTGTAAGACAGGACAGAAGAGGAGAAAGAAAAAGATGTTTTTTCAAAGGAGTCCCAGGGGTTCAGGATGGATTTCAAAGGGGTACAGATGGAAGATGGATGGCTACCCATCTAAAAACAGGGGAGCAGGCACACCTGGTTTCCTTCTCTTCCTAGCAGATATACCCTGGGTATGTGAGGAAGAGGTATTCCCTCCTGTCCTTGTATCCCTGAGTCCCAGCAACCTTGGCAGATGCCACCCAGAGCTGCCAAAGCAGCTTGCACTCATGAAGCAGGGAGGGCCTAGAGAATAGCAATTATCCACTCTCACCCATGTCTCTAGCCCACCTACTCTCAGTAGCCTTGGAGTTCCCTAGACCTCATTTATGCCACGGATACTACTCACCCATGAAAAGGAACAATATAATGGATGCAACTGGAGACCATTATTCTAAGTGAAGTAACTGAGGAATAGAAAACCAAACATCTCAGGTTCTCACTCATAAGTGGGAACTAAGCTATGAGGGTACAAAGGCATAAGAATGATACAATGGATTCTGGGGCCTTGGGGAAAGGGCAGGAGGTGGATGATGGATAAAAGACTACACATTGGGTAGTGTACACTGTTCAGGTGATGAGTGCACCAAAATCTCAAAAATCACCACTGAAGAACAAGAAGGCAGAAACCATTTTCTACATATGTTCCAAATAATATTAAATGCTCAATCTTTCTTCAAAAACAAGCCAGCACTAGTACCAAGTGTTAGAAATAAAAACATTAAAATTATTTCAATTATTCATCTTGAAATAAAATGTAAAGAACTATCTTTTCTGTCGTGGTGATTCTTCATCAGGTATGGATGAATGATGAGGCATAAATGACCAACAGAAAGCATTCCAGAATAGAGATGGGGTCATTGTCACACCATCATGAAATACTAGGCTCACAGACACTTCAAAGGGTGAGAAAAATAAAATTTATTAAGCAAAAAGGATAAAGAGGAACCAGGGATTCTCAGCAGAGTGAGAGTCCTGCTAGCCTAGGCTTCCCACTTCACAGATTGAATTCCAGGTTCCATACAAGGGAAGAGGCCAGGCTCTCCACACTGCAAACAGTGTGAACTTCCTGAGGCTCCACTTCAGTGCCCACTCCTCCCAGTGTGCAGGCCTGTTGGAGGTTCTCTGATGACCCCTTTATACTCAGCCACCTCATTCCTCTCTCTAAATGAGTACATCCAACTGCTGTTAGAATAAGGATGCTGCTTCCTACTATCAGGGGCAGTTTTGGGAAAACAGCACTCAGAGTCCCCTCAGAGGCCTATCTAAGGGTCCCTGGCAGAAGAAGTCATTGTCCGAGGCTCCAGCTGCTTGACCATTCAACCTTTAATGGCTGAAGGTGAGACAACACACACCAGATTATTAGAAAACATGTATCAAAACAAAATGAGCCAGGTGGTGGCTCACACCTGTAATCCCAGCACTTTTTGGAGGCTGAGGCAGGTGGGTTGCCTGAGGTCAGGAGTTTGAGACCAGCCTGGCCAACAGAGTGAAACCCTGTCTCTACTAAAAATACAAAACACTACATGGGCATGGTGGCAGGTGCCTGAAATCCCAGCTACTAGGGAGCCTGAGACAAGAGAATCTGGGCCTGCAAAGTGGTTCAAGTCCAAGAATTGGTTGAGAAGCCATGACTCTGTTTTCATTACTCAGGTTAGACCTTTGTTCACTCAACCTAGAGCTTTTCTGTTTATACAGATCAAGTAAGGATTTAAAACTCCTATCTGTTTCACTTCTAGGGCCACCATGATCAACTAGGAAATGCCATAGGTCTACATAAGTCAGAACATTCTCTCTGCTGCTTTGACTCTACTGTCCATCACAGTAACCACACCCATCTTGCCTTTGGTGATTGAGCTGCCACTTGCTCCTGACAGCCTGGGATCCAATTACTTCCATTGCATTCAGGTTTCCTCATTCAGTAAATGAGTTCCCATTGTAAGGTCTGGCCTACAGAGAAGAGTGATCCCAGAACTCTTCAAAGATGCTGAAGCTTTCCTCACAAGTTTATTTATCACAGTCATGGTGAAAGCTATGTTCTCTGGACCCTCCCAGTGTTGGTGAGTAGTTCTGAAATGACAAATCCAGGCTGGGTGTGGTGGCTCACACCTGTAATCCCAGCACTTTTTGGAGGCTGAGGCAGGTGGGTTGCCTGAGGTCAGGAGTTTGAGACCAGCCTGGCCAACAGAGTGAAACCCTGTCTCTACTAAAAATACAAAAAAATACAAAACACTACATGGGCATGGTGGCAGGTGCCTGAAATCCCAGCTACTAGGGAGCCTGAGACAAGAGAATCTCCTGAACATGAGAAGTGGAGGTTGGTGAGCCAAGATCTCACCACTGAACTCCAGCTTGGGCCACAAGAGAGAAATTCTCAAACAAAACAAAACAAATCAGAGTGAATCAAAATAAGAGGGGTAAAAACAGCTCCCAAGGCCTTTTACCAGTTTGCACAGAAGAGGGAGGCCAAAAACCCCACTGGTAAAAAGAAACTTGGCCCTTTGGCCAGCAAGTTGTGCTTCTGGGTTCCCTTCCCCTGAGCCCAATCCTAAGCCAACCAGTTTAAGGTTTGAAAACCTAACTTTTCTCAGTTTGGAGGATACATCTCAGGAAAGTGTCCCATAGTATAGAGACAAAATTACCTCTCTGTAAGACAGGACAGAAGAGGAGAAAGAAAAGATGTTTTTTCAAAGGAGTCCCAGGGGTTCAGGATGGATTTCAAAGGGGTACAGATGGAAGATGGATGGCTACCCATCTAAAAACAGGGGAGCAGGCACACCTGGTTTCCTTCTCTTCCTAGCAGATATACCCTGGGTATGTGAGGAAGAGGTATTCCCTCCTGTCCTTGTATCCCTGAGTCCCAGCAACCTTGGCAGATGCCACCCAGAGCTGCCAAAGCAGCTTGCACTCATGAAGCAGGGAGGGCCTAGAGAATAGCAATTATCCACTCTCACCCATGTCTCTAGCCCACCTACTCTCAGTAGCCTTGGAGTTCCCTAGACCTCATTTATGCCACGGATACTACTCACCCATGAAAAGGAACAATATAATGGATGCAACTGGAGACCATTATTCTAAGTGAAGTAACTGAGGAATAGAAAACCAAACATCTCAGGTTCTCACTCATAAGTGGGAACTAAGCTATGAGGGTACAAAGGCATAAGAATGATACAATGGATTCTGGGGCCTTGGGGAAAGGGCAGGAGGTGGATGATGGATAAAAGACTACACATTGGGTAGTGTACACTGTTCAGGTGATGAGTGCACCAAAATCTCAAAAATCACCACTGAAGAACAAGAAGGCAGAAACCGTTTTCGACATATGTTCCAAATAATATTAAATGACCTAGGAATACAACTCACTAGGAATGTAAGGGACCTCTTTAAGGAAAACTACAAACAACTGCTCAAAAACTATTTAAATTAAAAAAAATGGAGAAACATTCCATGTTCGTGGTTAGGAAGAATCAATATCGTGAAAATGGCTATACTGCCCAAAGTAATTTACACAATCAATGCTATCCCCATCAAACTACCATTGAATTTCTTCACTAGAGAGCTCTAATTCACTGGCTTAAAGAAAAATACAAGTAGGTAAGTCAACCATTTTATCAATAAAAACTATACTACAAGGCTACAGTAATCAAAACAGCATGGTACTGGTACCAAAACAGAGATATAGACCAATGGAAAATTCCCAGCATTGTTGTTTGCATTTGTTGATCAGCCATATTATCTTTGATAAACCAGACAAAAACAGGCAATGGGAAAGGATTCCCTATTTAATAAATGGTGTTGGGAAAACTGGCTAGCCATGTGCAGAAAGCAGAAATGGTCTTTGCTTGTGAAATTAACTCCAGATGGATTAAAGACTTAAACGTAAGACCTGACACCATAAAAACCCTAGAAGAAAATCTAGGCAAAACCATTCAGGACATAGGAGTAGGCAAGGACTTTGGGAGGCCAAACACATGATCCTTGAGCCCAGGAGTTTGAGACCAGTCTGGCCAACATGGTGAAACCCTGTCTCTACTAAAAATACAAAAAAATTAACCTGTGTGGTGGTGGGCACCTGTAGTCCCAGCTACTTGGGAAGCTGAGGCAAGAGAATTACTTGAACCCAGGAGGTGGAGGTGGCAGTGAGCCCAGATTGCACCACTGCACTCCAGCCTGGGCAATAAAAGTAAAACTGTCTCAAACAAACAGAAAAGAAAATTACTTAAACACCTGAAATTCACAGCTATAAAAATGGTTAACAGGGAATTTACTTTAAATAATGACTATCACAGTTTTCATCATCTAGATAAAATATTAAATAATCTTGTAAATGTAATGGAATAAATGGTTGTAAACAGACTTGTCATATGATTTGGTATCTAAGGTTATAACAGATATGAAGTGGCTGGGTAATTTCCAACTCAAAAAATGTAGGAAAACATTTTTTAAATGTTCTTATTAGGAGGTCAATATTTTTGTCTAATTCAAAGCTTTTATAAAAGTGATGTATAAAATGAGGTAATAGAAACCAGGAAATAAGGGAAGAAAGTTAAAGATATAAAGAGGTATTTTTGATAAAGGTGAAAAAAAGCAATTTTATATAAGAAGGAATCTTGTGTGGTAAATTTTTTGTCCTAAAATAAAATGACCAGGTTGTTCAAGAAAGAGAATATTTAGGCAAAACAGAAAGTCTAAGCATGTTGTGAATTATCTATGCAAATTGATAATAAGATTAGTTAATGAAAACTTTTTTTTTTTTTTTTTTTAGAAAATGGGGTGGTATAATTTAGTTGGATATGAGTAAGAAGAAAATCCTAATAGTCTTTCCAGAGGTGGGTCTTTTATATTAACAAAATTACACAAATACAAACTATAATTGGTTAAAACCAGACTTTATTTAAAATATTTATTTATTTACTTATAAGACAGAGTCTCACTCTGTCACGCTGGACTGTACTGGTGCAATCTCGGCTCACTGCAACCTTTGCCTCCTGGGTTCCAGGAATTCCATCACAACTTTGCTTAAGTTTCTCTCCTTTCCCCAGCTCCTGGACTCTGCTCTGCCTTCAGTCTGAGCCAAAATACAAACCCCGTTTATGCCCCTCCTAAGAACAGGCTGACTTCTGGCTGAAACATTCCCTAAGCTTGAATCTGATTTTGCCATTCTCCACTCTTCCTCCCACCTTCCTTCTAATCTTGTTTGCTCCTCCATAAAAAACACAGCCCTTTTCTGCCTCTTGTGAGATGCTTGCAGATCTGATGCTTGGTGATTTCCCCATTGTAATACTCCTTTAGAATTAAGTCACATCTTACCTACATCTGAATTTATTTGACAATATCTAGAAACAGCCTCATGACAATAACAATTATTCCCTCACAGAGGACATCACAACCCACCTTCGATTCTCAACTCTGATCATGTCTGCCTGTGCATTCCCAGCTTCCAGCACTCTGTAGCTTCTCTCAGTATAAAGGCCCATCTATGGCTGCTGTGAGCAGGCTGGGACACCTGAAAGGGAGGACCCTCAGGAAGAAAAGACTGTGCTATTCATGAACTCCTTTGACATGTTTGAATACTAATACTGCAATTTGGGGGACATAAAAAATATTTTTAAAAAACAAAAAAGTTATCTTTTAAAATCTAAAAAATTTAAATCATTGTTTTAAAAGCCTTACACAGGCCAGGTGCCCCTGTAATCCCAGCTACTTAAAATAAAACATCTAATTAAGGAGGGAGGCTGAGGCAGGAGAATGGCTCAGACCCAGGAGGTGGAGGTGGCAGTGAGCCCAGATTGCACCACTGCACTCCAGCCTGGGCAATAAAAGTAAAACTGTCTTAAACAAACAGAAAAGAAAATTACTTAAACACCTGAAATTCACAGCTATAAAAATGGTTAACAGGGAATTTACTTTAAATAATGACTATCACAGTTTTCATCATCTAGATAAAATATTAAATAATCTTGTAAATGTAATGGAATAAATGGTTGTAAACAGACTTGTCATATGATTTGGTATCTAAGGTTATAACAGATATGAAGTGGCTGGGTAATTTCCAACTCAAAAATGTATGAAAACATTTTTTAAATGTTCTTATTAGGAGGTCAATATTTTGTCTAATTCAAAGCTTTTATAAAAGTGATGTATAAAATGAGGTAATAGAAACCAGGAAATAAGGAAGAAAGTTAAAGATATAAAGAGGTATTTTTGATAAAGGTGAAAAAAAGCAATTTTATATAAGAAGGAATCTTGTGTGGTAAATTTTTTGTCCTAAAATAAAATGACCAGGTTGTTCAAGAAAGAGAATATTTAGGCAAAACAGAAAGTCTAAGCATGTTGTGAATTATCTATGTAAATTGATAATAAGATTAGTTAATGGAAACTTTTTTTTTTTTTAGAAAATGGGGTGGTATAATTTAGTTGGATATGAGTAAGAAGAAAATCCTAATAGTCTTTCCAGAGGTGGGTCTTTTATATTAACAAAATTACACAAATACAAACTATAATTGGTTAAAACCAGACTTTATTTAAAATATTTATTTACTTATAAGACAGTCTCACTCTGTCACGCTGGACTGCACTGGTACAATCTCGGCTCACTGCAACCTTTGCCTCCTGGGTTCCAGGAATTCCATCACAGCTTTGCTTAAGTTTCTCTCCTTTCCCCAACTCTCAGACTCTGCTCTGCCTTCAGTCTGAGCCAAAATACAAACCCCGTTTATGCCCCTCCTAAGAACAGGCTGACTTCTGGCTGAAACATTCCCTAAATTTGAATCTGATTTTGCCATTCTCCACTCTTCCTCCCACCTTCCTTCTAATCTTGTTTCTCCTCCATAAAAAACACAGCCCTTTTCTGCCTCTTGTGAGATGCTTGCAGATCTGATGCTTGGTGATTTCCTCATTGTAATACTCCTTTAGAATTAAGTCACATCTTATCTACATCTGAATTTATTTGACAATATCTAGAAACAGCCTCATGACAATAACAATTATTCCCTCACAGAACTGGAAAACCACCATGAATTTCATATGGAACCAAAACGAGCCCGCATAGCCAAGTCAATTCTAAGCAAAAGAACACAGCGGGAGGCATCACGCTTCCAGACTTCAAACTATACTACAAGGCTACAGTAATCAAAACAGCATGGTACTGGTACCAAAACAGAGATATAGACCAATGGAACAGAACAGAGGCATCGGAGGCAACACAACACATCTACAACCATATTATCTTTGATAAACCAGACAAAAACAGGCAATGGGGAAAAGATTCCTATTTAATAAATGGTGTTGGGAAAACTGGCTAGCCATGTGCAGAAAGCAGAAACTGGACCCCTTCCTGACACCTTACACTAAAATTAACTCCAGATGGATTAAAGACTTAAACGTAAGACCTGACACCATAAAAACCCTAGAAGAAAATCTAGGCAAAACCATTCAGGACATAGGAGTAGGCAAGGACTTCATGAACAAAACACCAAAAGCATTGGCAACAAAAGCCAAACTAGACAAATGGGACCTAATCAAACTCACAGCTTCTGCATGGCAAAAGAAACAGTCACTAGAGTGAATCGGCAACCATCAGAATGGGAAAAAATCTTTGCAGTTTACACATCTGACAAAGGGTTGATATCCAGAATTTACAAAGAACTCAAACAGATTTACAGGAAAAAAAACAAACAAGCCCATTCAAAAATGGGCAAAGGATATGAACAGAAACTTTACAAAAGAAGACATACATGAGGCCAACAAACATATGAAAAAGTGCTCATCGTCATTGGCCATTAGAGATGCAAATCAAAACCACATTGAGATACCATCTCACGCCAGTTAGAATGGCGATCATTAAAAATCTGGAGACAGCAGATGCTGGAGAGGATGTGGAGAAATAGGAACACTCTTACACTGTTGGTGGGAGTGTAAATTAGTTCAACCATTGAGATACATAAGACCCATAAAGAGATTCAGACTCAACGAAACAGAAAATTAATAAGGATATCCAGAATCTGAACTCAGATCAGTAACAAGTAAACTTAATAAGCAAACTCTCCACTTTAGATAAATAAAATATACATTCTCCATTTTAAATACATAAAATAATGATCGCCATTATTAATAGCCATTTATAGAATAAAGCAATATTTCTGTTCTCTCTCCTCTTTTCTTCCTCTCTTTTCCTTTCAAAAAAGACCCTCTATATCCTCTCTTTCTCTCAGCTCCTGTAAAAAAAAAAAAAAAAAAAAAAAAATTCATTTCCTCATGGGTATATAGGACCGAGGGTTCTGGCTTCTTGCTGGGTGTCAACTGAAAGTGGTTCTTTTCCACGTGGGCTTTTTCCCAAGGTATCAGTCAGGGTCCTACAGAGAGATATAAAAATACACACACCAAGACATTTATTCCGAGGAATTGGCTTATGTAGGGCCAGCAAGTCTGAAATCCACAGGAGACTGGCAGCCTGGAAACTCTCGGGCAGGAGTTGATGCTGCAGTCTTATGGCAGAACCTCCTATTCTCTTTCTCAGGGAAGCTTTGGTTTTGTTCTTTAGTCCTTTCAACTGATTGGATGAGGCCCATCCCGGTTGTTGAGGGTAATTTTTTTTTTTTTTTGAGACAAGGTCTCATTCTGTTACCCAGGCTGGAGGGCAGTGGTGTGATCACAGCTCATAGCAGCCTTGACCACCTGGGCTTAATTGATCCTCCTGCTTCAGCCCCCTCAATAGCTGGGACTACAGGCACAAATTGCCACAGCTAGCTAACTTTTGTATTTTTTTTTTTTTTGAGATGGAGTTTTGCTCTTGTTGCCCAGGCTGGAGTGCAATGGCGCAATCTTGGCTCACTGCAACCTCCTTCTCCTGGGTTCAAGCAATTCTCCTGCCTCAACCTCCTGAGTAGCTGGGATTACAGGCACCCACCACCATGCGGGGCTAAC
>CM038402.1:64346184-64426964 GCA_021498475.1 Saguinus midas
TGCAGAGTTGGTTGTTAACTCCCTTACTGGAAGATAAATTTCACAAGACTAAGAACCTTGTTTATGTTGGTCCAAGCAATATCCCAGCACTTGCACACAGTGTGCAGCATATATGCTAAGGGCTTAGGTATTAAATGGGTATTGAATGAATGGATGTATTAATTAGTTTACTCTGGAGTCATAAACAAACAAGGTCTCAGCTCATTTCACAGACTCAAACTCCTGATTAATTCAAATTACACTACTCTAATTTGTGTCTCTTTGCTCTCTCAGACTTGCCAATGTCATGGAAGGATAGGATTTTTTCTTAATTTATTTCAGTATTGCCTTCATTCAAAATGTTTTAAAATCTGTTTTCATAACAGTGCTTCCCAATATTTTCCTGTTTAGAAAGTTCAAAATTCTTCCATTTTTAAAGTCATGGATATCTGTTTTGGATGTATCTGTTGTTAAGAGCAGGTGCTATTTTGTAACTTTAAATAGACATAATCTCAAGTCTATGAGAATTACCCAAAATGATATCTAATGACATTTATAGGTCTTCAGACACTATTAATGCAGATTGTAGCCACTAGGTCCTGAGGATTTTACTTGATATTGGTTACTGAAACTGAGCTTTATTGACTTCTTTTATTCCACTGTGGTTTCTCACATTTCAACTTATCATCTATTTTTGTCCTCAAACTTTATTGAAATATTTTCAATGGAATTCAATAGAAATCATCCTTCTGCATGTTTTTGAAATGACCCTTTGCTTCCTATGATAATGATTCTTCTGGTCTTTTTGTAATTACTTATGTTAGAGTTTGTAAATATTCATACATTTTACAATTGCATATAATTTTCTTCTTAATTATTTTTTCCTCTTCCCCTAAAGTTGTTATTTCTTTTAATTCTTTGTGGGAAAAATTAAACCCATCTTTTGCTTTCTGGATATATTTATTTATAAATGAACTCCATGATTTTTGCTTGAATTGCTTTTCAAGTTACCCACTTTTAGGGAAGCCATTCCTGTCAAGCATTTTTTGGTTGTTAGATGTATCAAGAAGTGTAGACTTTTCTATACATAATATCCTTTTCCCCACAGTTTTTTACTTTGAAAAGTCTTTTAAAATAAAGGTCATCAAACAATCACTTCCTAAACCTTTCCTCTACCAGAAATATCTCTGGAGTCACATGGCCCTTTCTCTCTTCTTGCTTTTGTAGGACTCCAAAGCTAATCTCTAGCCTCAAAAATCTGTTTTCATAACAGTGCTTCCCAATATTTTCCTGTTTAGAAAGTTCAAAATTCTTCCATTTTTAAAGTCATGGATATCTGTTTTGGATGTATCTGTTGTTAAGAGCAGGTGCTATTTTGTAACTTTAAATAGACATAATCTCAAGTCTATGAGAATTACCCAAAATGATATCTAATGACATTTATAGGTCTTCAGACACTATTTTTTTTTTTTTGAAAAGTCTGTTAAAATAAAGGTCATCAAAAGATCTCTTTCTAAACCTTTCCTCTACCAGAAATATCTCTGGAGTCACATGGCCCTTTCTCCCTTCTTGCTTTTGTAGGACTCCAAAGCTAATCTCTAGCCTCTAAAATCTGTTTTCATAACAGTGCTTCCCAATATTTTCCTGTTTAGAAAGTTCAAAATTCTTCCATTTTTAAAGTCATGGATATCTGTTTTTGGATGTATCTGTTGTTAAGAGCAGGTGCTATTTTGTAACTTTAAATAGACATAATCTCAAGTCTATGAGAATTACCCAAAATGATATCTAATGACATTTATAGGTCTTCAGACACTATTAATGCAGATTGTAGCCACTAGGTCCTGAGGATTTTACTTGATATTGGTTACTGAAACTGAGCTTTATTGACTTCTTTTTTATTCCACTGTGGTTTCTCACATTTCAACTTATCATCTATTTTTGTCCTCAAACTTTATTGAAATATTTTCAATGGAATTCAATAGAAATCATCCTTCTGCATGTTTTTGAAATGACCCTTTGCTTCCTATGATAATGATTCTTCTGGTCCTTTTGTAATTACTTATGTTAGAGTTTGTAAATATTCATACATTTTACAATTGCATATAATTTTCTTCTTAATTATTTTTTCCTCTTCCCTAAAGTTGTTATTTCTCTTAACTCTTTGTGGGAAAAATTAAGCCCATCTTTCACTTTCTGGATATACTTATTTATAATTGAACTCTGTGATTTTTGCTCAAATTGCTTTTCAAGTTACCCACTTTTAGGGAAGCCATTCCTGTCAAGCATTTTTGGTTGTTAGATGTATCAAGAAGTGTAGACTTTTCTATACATAATATCCTTTTCCCCACAGTTTTTTACTTTGAAAAGTCTTTTAAAATAAAGGTCATCAAACAATCACTTCCTAAACCTTTCCTCTACCAGAAATATCTCTGGAGTCACATGGCCCTTTCTCCCTTCTTGCTTTTGTAGGACTCCAAAGCTAATCTCTTCCTGATCCAGATTGCATGCATCTGTGCCTTTTGGGGGCCCTTGTGCATTCGTTCTTCCTTCTCTTCTAACCTCAAAAATGTGTTTTCTCTGTTGGCTCTTCCCCTTTAACATGGAAGTATACTCACGCTTTTGTTGCATCTTGGAATAAAAGGCTTTCTTTACTACGTTTCTCCCTTTAACTACTACTACATCTCTCTTCTCAGCCGAATACTTGGGAAGAGAAGCCCTTATTTTGTGTCATTGTTTTCTCACCTCCAGTTCACTACTTTACCCACTGCCTGACATCCAGCTCACTCACCTGCACAAGCCCAATCACTAAGTTGGAATAGCTGATTTGTAACTTTCATGCCCTCCTAGCAAAATTTGACTCTGTGCATTGGGATATTACTTACTGAGTAGCTATTGACCAGGCACTGTGCTAGGTGCTACTGTTACAGAAATGAAATCACACATCATCTCCTTTCTAATGACTCAAAGGAGCATCTGTTCCTGATTCGTAATGTGGATCTCTTGACTCCAAATGCTCCCTTTCACAAGCTTTACTTAATGTCATGTAAATCACCCTATTCTCCAGGTCTTCTTTCCAGTTCTCCTTACTATACACAACTTTTGAAGGTAATCACTTCCCATGCCCATGGCTTCAGTTGCTTTCTCTATTCTCTGAGGACAATAGAATTTTAAATTTAAAATGTTAGCTTTATTTTATGTAAGATCCCTCATTTGCTATAACCATAGATTCACAGTTACTCCATGAAAGTAATAAATGGAAAATGGTGATATTCTTAGCATGTAAATTACAGGACATTTTCCCCAGTTAGTCTTAATGATTCGATTTAGTATGTATGTTATTTTTGAAAACATAGGGAGGGATGTCACAAATGGTCTTAGCCTACAGAGATTATATTCAACTTTGACCAGAGAGTTCCATTTTAATGTGACACTGAGAGTAAAAAATAATCTTTTCCTCCTTAGCTATTTCTCTTCCTACATTCTCTGCCAGGAGAAAGGTACAACTGTGCACCTAGTCTTCCCCAGCAGAGCCTGAGCAGCCCTGTTTTTCCCTCTACTTCCCCATTTTCACATCTCATGACCAAGTACTTCCTATTCTGTCTCCCAAATAATCACAACTTCCCCCACTTTTGTCAGTGCCACTGCCTTTAGCATGAGTCTTCCTTTAGATAGTCTCTTAATTGGTCTTGTTGCTTCCTTCAGTCCTTCCTTATTATACAAACCACTACACACATATCTGACAGAGACTCCTCACCTTTGAATGATTCAATGACTCAAATTTTCAGAATAAAATTAAAACCACCCCAGCATCAAATTTGGGGTCAAATAGAGGTGGGTTTATATCTCAGGTTCATACACTGTCCAGTAATGTGGTCTCAGAAAATGAACTTCTTAAGCCTTTGTGTATCTGCCTACACTCATTGAGATTTGGGACTGTTTCACAGATACAGTGCCTGGCATGTAGAAGGGACTTAATCAATGTTGAATGAAGGGGAGGCATTTTAAAGTCCACATCAAAAAAAGGTTGTTTTTTTTTCTAAAAATATGGCAATCTATAATGTCACTTCCTCTCCAAGCTTGACTTCTACTTGTACTGTCTGATATGGTTTGGTCATGTCCCCACCCAAATCTCATCTTGAATTGTAATCCCCATAATCCCCACATATTGAGGGAGGGAACTCAGTGGGAGGTAATTGGATCATGGGGGCAGTTTCCCCCATGCTGTTCTTGTGATAGTTCTCCTGAGATCTGATGGTTTTATAGGTGTTTGACAGTTGCTCCTTTGCACACACTCTGTGGCCTGCTGCCATGTAAGAAGTAACTGCTTCCCCTTCTGCTATGATTGTAAGTTTCCTGAGGCCTCCACAGTCATGTGGAATGTGAGTCAATTAAACTTCTTTCCTTTCTAGATTACCCAACCTCAGGTATTTCTTTATAGCACTGTCAACATGAAACAATAGACTTTCTGATAATCACACTTGAGGAACTGGGGAATTCATGCTACCTGGGATCAAATAATGGCCCCAGCCTGAGAGTCATGTGACCTGGGGAGATAACTTACCTTCTCCATCTCAATGTCTTCTCTAAAACCTGTGAGATTGTTTCTGAGGGTTAAATGAGCATAGCCCACTTGGAACACTGTTAGGCACATACTGCTTGCCAGATGTTGAGTATTCATTTTTATTGAGTTAGGACTGTGGTAACCCACTTTACAGCTCTTGATTTTGTAAAACAAAATTATGCTTAGTACTTTGTTAGTAAAAGAGAGAAAATCTGAAAAAACAACAAACGAAGATTAAATTTAAGATTGGTTACTTTTCAGTTGTGTGAAGACCCCGTTTTTGTTTGTTTTGTTTGTAGCGACATATTAGTAGATGACCACTGATTGTGGTTGGAGAGGCTTACAGGGATTCTGGTGCATCTAGAGATAGGTGCCTGGCCAGGAAGTAGTTCTTAGAGCTGTTAGCTCTTAGATTCCGGTAATTAAGCTATATGTAAATGCAGAATGGGAGAATACTAATGGATCATGGCTCATATATGCAACAATTAAATTTTTTAATTAGCTAAATTTTTTATCTGGCCTAATTTTTGTGCCTTTTTGTACATGAGCATTATTTCACTCATATGTAATAAAAACAGAAAGTAAACTAGGTCAAAAAATAAATCTAAGTTTTTATATTTTACTTTATGAGATTTATCATGCCAGATAATTTAAATTATAAATTGTTGAAATTAATTTTTTAATGGAATTTTCTCTGATTGTACATAGGAGTAGTCAGTAAGATGTTAACAACTACTTTTATTTTATATTATTTGTGTCAGAAGTGACCTTTTTTCTTTCATTCTTAGCACAAGAAATAGGAGAAAACAGCCGTAGAAACCATGTAAGTAAACAGTCAAAAAGTTGAGGAATTGATAGTTTGATGTAAAAGTATGTCTCTCTTGATCTTTTAAATTATAATGTGGAACCAGTGGTGATAGCAGGGAGCTTGTTTTGTGGATTTTCTGGATCTCTTCTACTTTCCTATCAAATTTATCCAGAAAAGTCTTCAGCTTAGTGTGCCCACCTTTTAAGGATTTCTGACACTTAAGTTAAATTTCAATAGTTGGTTGTGGTATAAAGATCTGCTTTAAATATTTAATCTTATTTTTAATGAAACAACAAAAATAGAAGAGCTAAGTTAATTGTCAGTATGGTCTATTGACCCTCTGTCACAGCAGGTGAAAGCATATCTTCCTTGCTAACCATGACCTTATTTTTCTCCCTCTGTTTCTTTCCATTGTAGCACACTTTTTAATTCAATCAGTAATATTGACATGATTATGACTATCCAGATATATTCACTGCTGAGTTATATGTTGTTTTCACTGTGTCTCTTCATTGCATATTCCTTCATCCTTTCCTGAAGCAGTTCTGAAATCTGAGCACTTCTGCACTTCTTCTGGATTATCTTTTTTCCTAGCCTATGCTGGTTTATCCAGCCAAATGCAATAAGTAGCCTCTGGATGGTCTGTCACTTTATTGAAAAATAATAATTATTGTTAAATTATATTTTACATATAATTTACATTTCACATCCATTATTTTTTAGCATGAAGCTAATTTTCTGACTATATTCATTTGCCTGTTTTCTAACAGCTGATCCCCCACCCCCAAGTGTTGTAGCATTTATCACATGCCTTTCAAAGATATTTTCCATCTGCTAAAACATATCTGTTCCTCTTTGTTTTTGGCAGGTGGTGGGCAGCCTTTCTTTGGCCTTTTGTCATCCTAGTTCAATATAGAGTGGCTTTACCTAGATATGCTCGATGTCTGCTTCTCTGTGCTATCTCTTTAAAGTCTTTTGGGATTTCACATAACTGCTGCCTTGTGTGAGATCGCCTGAGTCCTAGATTCTGTGTTTCCTTCTGTCCTGTCATCCTCTCTAGTTGTTCTTAAGCACACTTTCCTGGGCAGAGATGTTTAGAGATCTGACCAGTCTTAAAATTCTTCTTCCTTGATAGAGAGTAAACTTCTAGGTTGAATCTAAATTTTATGGTTCTGAAGATATTCTGCAATTGTGCTCTCATCACAGTGTTGTTCTTGAATCTATTGCCATTGCATGAAATGTTATTTATAACCAGGTTTTATATATCTCTGGAAGCTTTTTAGGAGATTTTCTCTATTCTGAAATTTCATAACAGCTTGGTGGGGATCTTTTCATTTTACTGAGGCTACTAAGTCTGCAGACTCTCTCTTTTTGAGAATGTTTTTTATTTTCTCTATTCCTTTTTTCTGATAGTCGTGTTACTCAGGCGCTACGCTGCTTAGACCAGTAGACCTGCCTTGGTTTCCAATTTTTCTTCTATATTTTTCGGTTTGTCTTTTTATTCTACTTCTGGGATATTCTATGAGTTTATCTTCTACTATATCTATTGAATTTTATGTATTTTTTGAGAGTGTTTAAAAAATTTTTTTTTAATTTTGTTCCTGATTTTGACTGGTCTCATGAATTTTGTGTGTGTGTTGTTTCGATTTCTCTTGTTGGAGACTTTTCTCCAGTGTGTGGTGGTCCCTGGCTTGCTCGCTTTATTTGAAGCAGGACTTTGTTAACTGATGGCACTCAGTGTGAGGTTTTGGAAGCCAAACTAGCTTTTCACTTGGGGGACCTCAGTGTATTATCTGGGGATCTTTATTTGAGACAGTTGAGTTTCTTGAGAAGGATCTTCCAAGTTTCTGCCTGGCTGCTTGCTTTCCAAAAGCAGAGTTAGGAAAGAAAGCTAGAGTTCCATTTTTGGTGTATAGATTTTTTTATATTTCAGATTTAAGCCATGGTAGCTGTGAGCCAGAAATTCTCAGGTTTGGTATATCCAGGGAACACACATCTAAGTTTCTTATCAGATGGGAGAACAGGTGGACTTGGGTCTCTAACCACAGATTTTCAGCTGACCTTGCTGGCTTTTGTTTTACATTTTGCACTACTTTTCAAAGTGCTATTTGCCTCTAAGTTCACAACCTGCCTTTATTTCTGCAAGACAAACTGCTGACCACTTTTGTTCCAGTCACTTTTTTTTTTTGAGACAGAGTCTTGGTTTTTCACCTGGGCTGGAGTGCAGTGGTGACATCTCAGCTCACTGCAACCTCCGCCTCCTTGGTTCAAGCAATTCTCTGCCTCAGCCTCCTGAGTAGCTGGGATTGCAGGCACCTGCCATCACACCCAGCTGATTTTTGTATTTTTAGTAGATATGGGGTTTCATCATCTTGGCCAGGCTGGTCTTGAACTCCTGACCTCATGACCCACCTGCCTCAGCCTCCTGAGTAGCTGGGATTACAGGCACACGCCACCATGCCCAGCTAATTTTTGTATTTTTAGTAGAGATGGGGTTTCACCATGTTGACCAGGATGGTCTCGATTTGTTGACCTTGTGATCCACCTGCCTCAGCCTCTCAAAATGGTAGGACTATAGGTGTCATCCACCCTGTCTGGCCTCCAGTCACTTTCTGTAGGCACCAGAATTATGCTTCTGTGTTATTTACCACTCCTTTATCTACTTTTTATGCCTTAGCATTTATTAAAAATTATCTCTGTCAGCCTTCTCTCCTGGTTCTGTGTGTAACCTTTATTTTGTGACTAATGAGATGTCTAGAGGGAGAGGAAATAAATTTGTGATCAATCTATTATATTTAATCCAAATTTAGGACCTATATTAAAGTGTAAATCAAAGTTTAATTTCAATATCATTAATGATATTAACCCAGACAGTTTTTTAGTGATGTATCTATAATAAGCATGTTACAGTTGTCTTCTAAGGCCTTGTTTGTTATTTTCATTCAAACTTTATACACTGTCATATTATCCCATTACTTCACAACATAGATGGAGCTGTTTTCATGAATGCTCACAGTGTTAGAAATATTTAAGTTACTTAAGATATGTTTATTTTTAGCCTGGTCAACATAGCAAGACCTCATCTCTACAAAATGGTGAACTAACAAATTAGCCAGGCATGGTGGCATATGCCTTTAGTTTTACCTACTCAGGTGGCTGAGGCAGAGGATTGCTTGAGCTCAGGAGTTTGAGGCTGCAGTTAACCATCATTGCACCACTGCCCTCCAGCCTGGGTGACAAAGTGAGACCCTGTCTCAGAAAAAGGAAAAAGTTATTAATTGTTTAAAAACATACCTAAAATTTGTCCTGCCGAAAAGGAGAGAGAAAAAATGTAAACTTAAGTTCTTATTTTATTCTTGTTTGCTGAGAAGAATGCTGTAGTTTATTTATCTATTTTTTATTTCCATAGGTTTTGGGGGAACAGGTGGTATTTGGTTACATGAGTAAGTTCTTTAGTGATGATATGTGAGATTTTGGTGCACCCATCACCTGATCAGTATCCACTAAACCTGATTTGTAGTCTTTTATTCCTCACCTTTTTCCCACACTTTCCCCTGAGTCCCCAGAGTCCATTATATCATTCTTATGCCTTTGCATCCTCATAGCTTAGCTCCCACATATGAATGAGAATATACAATGTTTAGTTTTTCATGCCTGAGTTACTTCACTTAGAATAATAATCTCCAATTCCATCGAGGTTCCTGGGAATGCCATTAATTTATTCCTTATTATAGCTGAGTTTTATTCCATTTTATATATGTAAAATATATACATGTATATTACAGTTTCTTTACTTCCTCGTTGACTGATGGGTATTTGGGTGGTTGTGTATTTTTATAATTGAGATTTGTAAATTGTAATTTGTTTGAGTTCCTTGTAGATTATGGATAATAGCCCTTTGTCGGATACATAGAGTGTAAAGACTTTCTCCCACTCTGTGGGTTGTCTGTTTACTCTGATGATTGTTTCTTTTCCTGTGCAGATGCTCTTCAGTTAAGTCTTACCTGTTTGTTTTTGCTGCATTTGCTTTTGGCTTCTTGGTCATGAAGTCTTTGCCTAAGCCAGTGTCTAGAAGGGTTTTTCCAAGGTTGTCTTCTAGAATTTTTATGGTTTCAGGCATAGATTTATGTGCTTGATCCATCTTGAGTTGATTTTTGTGTAAGGTGAGAGTTGAGGATCTAGTTTCATTCTCCTGCATATGGCTTGCCAATTATCCCAGCATCATGTGTTGAATAGTGTTTGCTTTCTTCATTTTATGTTTTAGTTGGCTTGGTTGAAGATTGTTTGGCTGTAGGTATTTGGGTTTATTTCTGGGTTCTCTATTCTGTTCCATTGGTGTATGTGCCTGTTTTTATACCAGTTTCATGCTGTTTCGGTGACTGTGGCTTTTACAGTATAGTTTGAAATTAAGGAATGTGATTGATGCCTCCAGATTTGTTGTTTTTGCTTCATTGTGTTCTGGCTATGTGGAGTCTTGTTTGGTCCCATATGAGTTTTAGGATTTTTTTTTTTCCTAGTTCTGTGAAGAAGGATGATGGTATTTCAGTGGGAATTTTATTGAATTTTTAGATTGCTTTTGGCAATATGGTCATTTTTACAATATTCATACTACCCATTCATGAGCAGGAGATGTCTTTCCTTTTGTTTGTGTCTATCATTTCATTCAGCAATGTTTTGTCGTTCCAAACAGCATATCAAAAAGATAATCCACCATGATGAAATGGATTTCATACCAGGGAGCCAGGGATGGTTTATCATACACAGGTCAATAAATGTGATACACCACATAAACAGAATTCAAAACAAAAATCACATGATCATCTCAATAGACACATAAAAAGCATTTGACAAAATCCAGCATCCTTTTGTGATTAAAGGATTTTGCCCTCAGCAAAATTGGCATACAAGGGTCATACCTCAATGTAATAAAAGCCATCTATGACAAACCCACAGCCAACATAATACTGAACAGGGAAATGTTGAAAGCAGTCCCCTTGAGAAGTGGAACAAGACAAGGATACCCCAGTCTCACCACTTCTATTCAGCATAATACTGGAAGACCTAGCCAGAGCATCCAGATCAGTTAATAGGAAGTCAAACTGTTACTGTTTGCTGATGTTGTGATTGTATACTTAGAAAACCCCAAAGACTCCACCAAAAAGCTCTTAGAAACTAATAAATGAATTTAGCAACGTTTCAGGAGACAAAATTAGTGTACACAATTCAGTAACTCTGTTATACCCTAACCACAAACGCTGAGAATCAAACCAAGAACACAGCCCCTTTCATAATAGTTGCAAAAATAAAATCAAATACCTAGAAATAGACCTAACCAAGGAGTTGAAAGACCTCTATAAGGAAAACAACTTTAGTGTTTTTAATGGGTTTAAATGAAAGGCAGCAGGTACGGTGGAAGAAGTCAGTGGGTGGGCAGCAGCATCCAATGGGTACTGGACCTTTGATGGTAAGCCTTTGGTTTTGACTTACTAAATTACTAGGTATAATTATTTTCTAGTTTTTGTTATTAAACTACTATGTAACCTCATCCATTTCTTGTTAAAGATAGTAAAATTTTACACTCTTGATGTATGCTGACTGAAGTTAGATGATTTGTTTCTATTTTGTGACTACCTTAAATAATACCTATAAACAGTAAACTGTTAGTAGTGTTTTGTTGTAATTAAATGTAGTAAGACTTATTTTCCAAATTATAACTGAATTAATTTATTAAGCACTTGTCAAAGTTTTTGATTTACTCAAAATTCTATGCTCAGCAGCTGGAGGTAGAAAGAGTAAGAGCCCTCCCTTACTCTTATGGAGAGGCATATTTCTCTTGAGGGGAATACTCTGCAAGAAGTAGTATCTTGTAACCAGTGGTGAATTTGACTAATTAGTCTTCCAAAAAAATTTAAAAATAACATTTTTTGGTGTGGCTGCTGGCCGAAAGATCCAAGAGGGTAGATGGAATCAAACTTGCTGAAACAAGGAGAGAAAAAAAGCAGTATTCGAGGCAGAGAGCAGAGGTATTAGCAGGAAAATGCCCAGGTGCAGGTCAGATGATTTATAGAATGAAACTAATCAACTGTTGAAATGAAAGGCAGATATTCTCTTGAGAATTTCATTTCAATCATGTCATGGCAGTCTTATTTAAACATGAAATGAAAGTTAAATGTTTTAAGTTGTCCTCTGTTTTCAGGGCATGAGAGAATATTCAAGTGATAATCTTTTTATCCTTCACATAAGGAAACAGGACTAGAGAAACCTATGGTTTCCTCACTTGTTGGTGGCCTAGCAACACTGGCACACAGTAGCTCTGAATCTAAAACACCTGTTTTGTCACAATATCACCTGAAATAATACATGTAGGATTAGTAACTTAGTAAATACATTAGTCTTGTATTCATTGCAATAAATTTCTCTTGTAGCAGTATGATTTAATACATTTTATCATAGTAAATAAATAATAGAAATTCTCAGCAGCTTTATATCATGGTAGAAAAAAATGAAATTTTATTTTAAACTTTTCTCATTATTTATAAAGGGAATTCATAAAATCCTTGTTAGGTTTGATGACAGGTAGCATATTAAGAGCAGCATTTTATAACCCATATTTCAATATCATCTCTGGGAGTTAAGAGCCTCCCATGGTTTTTCTACAGAGTGCACATGATACCACACTCAGGCAGTTCATGGAGTGTAAGAAATATCTTAGTGCTTCGTCATTTGACATTTTAACCTAGAAAAATATATACACTTTGATAAGTTTACCTATCCTTCCCTTCCTCTTCAGATATTTACTGAGCATTTTACTCAAAAATATAGTTCATGCTCAACTATATTCCTCGATCACAGCACAACCAGCCGCCCTCATTTTACAATGACACTAAAATCATGAGTACAACTATACTGCTAAGGGACAGACTAAAATTATTTCAGCCATTTTGTCCTCTTCAATCAGTTTAAGAAATTGGAGTCAACTATATATTAATACCAGATTCTAAAAGTATCAATTTCTCTTTTCATCTTATACCTCATGATGGAAGGAAAAATCTGTTAGCAAATAAGCAATTTTAGAAAAAGTGTTGCTATTTATTTGTGCCTTTATGCCTTAAGACAATGTTGAATGCAGTGAGAAGTATAAGTTCTCTTTCTTGAATGTTTTTTGTGAAAAATTGATTTTTCAATGTGTTGTATGCCTAAGTTAATCTGTACTACTTTGAATATTAATCTCAGAAGAAGGAACAGCTTTTTCTCCTCTGGCACCAAAGTGTATCTGCATTTGAATTTCTCCCATTGTGCATGAGCACCTCATGGGCCACAAAGATGCACTTTGACAGCACCGTGAGATGAAGTTTATTTTAAAAGGAACAGCCGCCACCACCACCACCATAGGAGCTGTCCAGTGTACATTATTATCATCTCCTTGAGTTATGAATGTTGATTTTGAGAGCACAATTTGGAAAGTGCTAATTTAGAATATTAATATCTTTTTATTTAATTTTACTTTTCATTCTAGAAACATAGCTAGCTTATAAACAATTTTGTTTTGAATGCACTAGCCTTTTTAGCCAATTCAATTATCAGTAACTTTTACTTTAATTAAAAATGGTAAGTTTACACTCATGATAATGTCATTTTTCTCCCTTCTAACAACAGTTGAGATGAAATTATGTTTCAGCAAAAACTGGAATCAAACTCCGTCTCAGGTGCTGAGCTGCAGGACCTATTGAGTAATCACTAAATGTCTGTAGTCAGCCAAGTGTCTTCAATCTTTTCTCTTTTTCCTTTTAGAGACTGAGTTTCCCGCTTGTCCTGCTGCCCAAATTGGAGAGCAGTGAAGCCATCTTGGCTCACCACAACCTCCACCTCTCAGGTTCAAGCAATTCTTCTGCCTCAGCCTCCCTCCTTAATTAAATTTTTTATTTTAAGTAGCTGGAATTATAGGTGTGCTTGGCCTATATAAGGCTTTTAAAACAATAGTTTAAATTTTTTAGTTTTTTTTTTCTTTTTTTTCTTTCCCCCTATATTGCTGCATATGCATTTGGAATCGATGCAGTATTGGTATTAAAACATGGGACTCGTCCAGGTGCATTGGCTTCACTCTATGGGCAGAGGAAAATATAGAACTGTGACACAATCTTAGCAGATACCTCTGCTGATCTGAAGGCAGAGAGAGTGCTGACGCTGGAATGGCCCATTGGAGTTGTCCAGAGCCAGGCAAAAGAGCCATGCCATTATCCCTGGAGGAGTGAGCATAGCTTTGAATAAAACAATCCCTTTGACTGAATTCAGTTTCCGGAGCAGAAAGAAGCTGCAGCAGTCAGTGCACCCCACCCCTGGGGGAGCAAGTGCCTCAGTCTTGAAGATGGGATCTGAGTCTTCAGCATCCACTGTGTACACCAATTTATCTTGTAACATGTAGACATAATTTCTAAGCCATAATAAAATTTTTCTTCCTAATTTTAATATGAGACAAGGTCTGGCTCCTTAAGGTTACATTGTGCTTCTCCTCTTTATCAACTTCGTTGCTTGTTTAAATCATTTTCTGGAATTAAGAGTGTCATTGGAACATATTTTGAAAATGTGACTTTGAAATTCTGACCTGTGGACATGTGATAAATTGTGTCTGGAGACTGATTTTGCTGAGTGCTAATAGTAAATCATGTAGTGACATAGTTTCACCTACTAAATATTGCCCAGACCATATTGTTGAACTCTGTGCTGCCAGGGTCACCTCATCAGGATGTTTTCTGTCCTGTGACTAGTGGCTTTAAATGTACTCATCCATCTTCTTGTCCCATTACATTTGATGTTACTGATGTTTTGTACCCATTAAATTTTTTTTCTTTCTTTTTGAGATGGAGTTTCGCTCTTGTTACCCAGGCTGGAGTGCAATGGCGTGATCTTGGCTCACCACAACCTCCGCCTCCTGGGTTCAGGCAATTCTCCTGCCTCAGCCTGCTGAATAGCTGGGATTACAGGCACGCACCACCATGCCCAGCTAATTTTTTTTTTTGTATTTTTAGTAGAGATGGGGTTTCACCATGTTGACGAGGATGGTCTCAATCTCTTGACCTCATGATCCACCCACCTCAGCCTCCCAAAGTGCTGGGATTACAGGTATGAGCCACCGTACCCAGCCAGCAAAAAACCCCATTAAAATTGATGGGATTGCAAAGAACTTTCCTAGGAAAAAGGAAAAAAAATATGGATGGAAAAGAACAAAGAGAAGAAAAATGTGCCTTTCAAGTGATTATTTCTCTGAAAGACTAAATGAGAATTCTCCAGTTCCAAGAAGAGAGTTAGAGTAGGAGGTTTCCCTTCATGTATTAAGTGCTTCAATTAGCAGGTTTACTAAACAGATTTTCCTGTTCATAAGAGTGCATTATTCAGCCCACTGTAAAATTTAATCTCTTTCTGAAATGTTTGATCTTTATAAGATAAATTTAATAGCTGTAACATTGTTTAAATTTGTGGTGAATTCTCAGTACCACAACCAATTAAATCAGATGCCTTCCTGTCAGGCTTTTTTCCTTCTGTTGAGCTATTATTTTATGCTCTGTGATAGCCAAAAATTAAATTGACCATTATTTTAAGCTGAAGCTAAAACCGAAGTGATTTTGAAAGGCTCAATCTTCCTAGGTTTTGCTTGGATCTGTTGAATGTCATCTTTGTGTTCAACAGATTGCAGAGTAGCAAGATATCTGCAATACCCAGAAAACATTTGTTTAATTACATTACTGAACATGTCGGCGGGGAAGTAAAGCCTGCCCACTGGCAGCTGTCACTTTGGTCTCAATACCTCTTTTCTCCTGAGGTTCCTGCATTTGAGTTAGAGGAAACAGAGGGGACTTGTTTCTTAGGAAACATGATAGACTCACATTTTTAAAAGATGTGTTTTTTCTTTTCTTACAAAATTCAAAATGAAATAAATGTGGCCAAATAATAACTAATATGAGACTAGTTACTTTGGTCTGAATTCCCTTGGGGGAGACTGAATGCTTAAGGATCCATGAGGTGATTTGAGTGGTATAGACAGCATGGTCCCTTGAGGGAGACAGGAAAGTAAAAAACATTCTTCCAGTGTGACTCTGGTCACAAGGATGGCAGGAACTATTCTAGGACTTTGACCATAGGGGTATATCTGTGAACAGCTGTCAAGTTGGCTGTGGCCTAGCTGGTCCACATTTTCAGCAAGATCAATGATCATGTGCTATACAAATACTTGACCAACTGTGGGGCAAATAGAACTAAGGAGACAAGAGTCAGATCCTTTCCCTTAGGTAAAAAATGATCTGAACCAGCACTCTCCAATAGAAATATCTGTGATAATGGACATATTCTATATCTGTTCCATCACGTACAATAGCCACTAGCCACAGATGACTGTTGAGCAGTTGAAATATGGGTGGTGTAACTGAGGAACTGAACTTCTGCATTTGTCCATTTTAGCTAATTTAAATTTCAGTCATCACATGTGGCTAGGCTATTGTATTGGACAGTGTAGGGTCTAGAAATTGTTAAGGAATTATATGTAGTTCTATAGAAATGATGTCTTATGGGGCATGGTGGCTCAAGCCTGTAAACCTAGCACTTTGGGAGGCAGAGGTGGATGGATCGCCTGAGGTCATGAGTTCAAGACCAGCCTGGCCATCATGGTGAAACCCCATCTTTAAAAAAATAAAAAAGAAACGATGTCTTAAAACCTTGAAGTCTACGGTTCAATTTATATTTTATCCTAGCATTTAAAAAATCTCTATGGATTTTTTAGGGAGATGAATTTTATTTAAATTAGTAGTGCTGTTTTTAAGAACTGAAATGAAATATAAATTACAAAAGCAAATATAAAATATGAACCCCATGGAAAAGCCAACAAAGAGGAGGCTTAGAAACTAGAATATTAAAAGAACTCCCTTAGATAGCAGCACTTACTAAATAACCTTGGCACTAACATCTCATGTAAAAGAAAGCCTTATTATTTTATATTTACAAATTTTGACAGCCTGAAACCTAGGTCATTGTATTAGCAGTGGGAATAAAGAATGAATTAATTTAATTCAAATACAAAGAATTGCACTTCCAGAATTCAAAAAAAATTATCATCAACTGGGCATTCTGAGAAAATCAGTTCCACTTTCAACTATAGCAGCAAAAATAAATAATAAAATAACAATATTAATAACAGTTTAATTGGGGTAGCATTTTGTACTGAACCTTCCTTCAAACTCTTCCCCGATTTTAGGATTCTGCACCATTAATCCTGTACATTAATCTGAGAAGTCTGTATGAAATGCTGTTTCTTCAAACCCCTTACTGCATTTTGGCTCCAATAATACTTCCCATTATGTCAGTATTTTATTCAGTACTCACCCTAAGATATGTGTACTTCAGTCTCACCATTCAAAATTAAACCCATCTTGTTTAAATATAAATTTGTTCTTTCCCAGTAGGGATATTACAGGCCATTCACTTACTGTAAATCTTAATTAGGGAACCACTGTCTACTCATGTGTGTCCCTCACTCTGTCTCCTCAACCACCACATGACCAAGTTGCCAAATTCTAATGTTCTTCCTCTTCAATATTTCTTTCACCTATATTTCTTTTCTTACCTCCCTTTTCCTTTACCACCAACCTTCTGGATTTATTAAGCCCACATTATTCTCTCAACTCTTTATCTCTCTGCTTCTAGTGTCTAAGCTTCAAGCCATTGTCCACCCTGCTGCCAGTCTATTGTTCTTCTGGCTTCTCTGAAAGATTCCCCAGTGGCTGCAGGACAAACTCCAGTTTTCCTAGTGATACCTCCATCAGCGAACACTGCATCCTGATAGCTTCCCACAGCCACCTCAGTTGGAATCAGTTTCTCTCCTGCTTAGGTTAGTTGACCGTATTTCTCCACAGGATGACTCAAAAATTTATAAAGGAATTGATGGTTGTTTATTCTTTTAGAGATTGCAAATGTTTCTCCCTGTCCTACCTCATGTTTAAGTTTTCCAGAAATCCAGTGACCTAAATAGGGCAGGCAAGATGTCTTCCCATTTTGTAAAGGAGAGAACCAGCTGAATTAAGCAAGAGAGTAACCCAAGAAGACACAGCCAGGAAGTACCTGGCTGGTCCTTTCTATATGAATACGACTAGTGTTTCATTAAAAATGATATCCCCAGTGCCTAGAATAGTGCTTGACATAAAACAAGTGTTAGGGAATAAATGTTGATTTAGTGAATGAGCAAATGAATGAATGAATGAAGACATATTGCAGGCCTGATAAATATGACTGGTGTTTGAACTGGCTTAACCACATTATGAGTGGTCACTGAGTCACGTGAGCAGGCTAAATGGCATGGTAACGTGGATGCAGGTAAATCTGAAGGAAAGAACTAGGAAGTCAATGCAGAAATAAGGAGATTCTGCAATAGAGCACGACAATGGGACCCAAGGTTAAAATAGGAGACAGTTCTCAAAAGTATTATCTCCATTTTCCTGAAATGCCTTTTGCTCTCAGGTGCTTTGTAAAGTGGGATAGGAATGCAATGAACAATCTCAACTAGATTTTTCACAGAGGAAAAGTAGCTTGAATTTTAAAGACAATTTTTTTTTTCGATTTTCTAGCAAATACTAAAATAAGCATTTACATTTTTTCAAGCTTCACTACAAACTTTAAAGCCAGGAATCAATGAGTAATCTCTTTCTCTTCCTTTCTTTTTTTTTTTTTTTAGCTCCAGTAGAATAAAATGAAGAATTATTGTGCCCATTTGGGTCATGTGGTTACACCTACAATTTCTAGGGAACCAAGATCTTCTCCATCAATGCTTACTTTCCTTGTACCAATGTCAGAAACATGGCATTTGTTTTAAATTAAAGCAATTTAATTTGCAAGTTTAAAATGTAGCTATGATACGTAATTGAAAAGCATTAGTAACTTTTTGGTGATAGGAGTAGTAAATTAACCCAGGGCTTGATAGTGACCATCCAGTTAAATTCAACACGTACTTACTGAGTGTATTCTAGGTGCAAGGCATTGCAGCAGCAAGGTGGGGTTCCAGAGGTGTGTAAGACAGGACCTTGACCATCTACAGGCTTTACATCTTTCAAGTAAATCATTACATAGACAAAATGCAACTGATGAGAAGACAGGGAAAAAGGAAGGGGGAATTGGACTAAGGGGGGCACCGGAAAACTTCATGAAGAACATGCAATTCAAACTATTCCTTGACAGATAAGAGTGTGGCATTCTGGCTGTAAAGATGGTAAAAGCAGAGAGTCCAAATCTGGGAAATCTAGAAGGTGCTAGTCTGAGGTAAGTGACTCTTTTTCTTTCTTTTTTTCTTTTTTTTGAGATGGAGTTTCACCTTTGTTGCCCAAGTTGGATTGCAATGACACAATCTCTGCTCACTGCAACCTCCATCTCCAGGTTCAAGTGATTCTCCTCAGCCTCCTGAGTAGCTGGGAGTATAGGCAAGAGCCACTATGCCCTGCTAATTTTGTATTTTTAGTAGAGACAGGTTTTCACCATGTTGGCCAGGCTGGTCTTGAACTCCTGACCTCAGGTGATCTGCCTGCCTTGGCCTGCAAAAGTGCTGGGATTCCAGACATAAACCACCATGCCTGGCCAAGAGTGACTTTTATATGTAATTAGAAACCTTCATATCCTTCCTGAAAAAGGAGTACGAGATCACATCTATGTTTGGCTATAAGAGAGAGTTACTGTTAGCAAGGTAGGGCAGGAGATTTTTACCCTGTTTTTTAGGAGTATAGCCATTTTTTTTTTTTTTTTTTGCCAGATAAACTAAGGACCCTTGCCTGTCTAAATCCTGGGAGTTGAGGAGATGGACTGAGCACTGTGTGCCCCACAGTGGCCTGGTGGCTCCTACCGGTGGCACTGATAAGTGTGGTAGGTAAGAGAGACTAGAGGGCAATAGAAAATCCCAATCTCTGGGCAAGAGTAGTGAGAATAGGGACAGGGAGCTGGCTCGGAAGACACAGCTATGAAGGGAAGCCAGGCCACAGCAGCACAGTTTGGTGACTGATTTCCATGAGAAGGTTAGGGAGAGAAAGAAGTCACAGAAGTTTCTGACGTTTCAGATTGGAGCAGCTGGGGAGAGGACATTGGCACTAAGATTGGAAACAGAAGAAGGGCAGGTCTCCGGGAGAAGATGAGGAATTGGGTTTGGGATCAGAGTTCAAAGGATTTGTAGAATAGTAGAAGAACGGTTGCCAAAAGTTCAGACAAATACTGGAGGCTTTACCGTATGGTTTAGATGTGCTAAATATCTGTCCAAAATCATGTCAGCACATTCCAAGTTGATGGGAAGGTGAGTTATCTGTATTTATTACTTTTTTTCTTTAGTATATCCTGTAGTTTTGTTTATCTGACCTTTTATGTCAACATTTCAAACCAATTTGAGGAAGTGCTAGAAGAGAGTTTTGAGACCCGGCATATGATGCAAGCTGATGTCACAAATTGTAAAATGTGTTTTCATGTGCAAGTTAAAAATGCGCAGCTTAAGCGCGCGCTCCGTCTGGCGAGTGGCGGCATCAGCTACCTGGAGCGGTGCGAAGCCGGGGTTCCGCGTCCGCCACCCCCTTGCCTGGCGCCGGCGCGGGAGCTCCTTGCTCTTGTCCCCAGGAGAGCCGCCCCGCGCGGGGTTCTCGCACAGCCCGGGATAGGAGCGGGCGAGCAGGCGGCTGAGGGAGGGCCGGAGGGGAGGAGGGCCGGAGGGGAGGAGGGCCGGAGGGGAGGAGGGCCGGAGGGGAGGAGGGAGGAGGGAGGAGGGAGGAGGGAGGAGGGAGGAGGGAGGGAGCGCGGCAATCGGCTGCGGCGGTGGTGGCGGCCCCTCCCCTCCCCCTCCCGCTGCCGCTGCCGCTGCCGCTGCCGCGGAGAGCGCTGGGAGCCGCTGGGGGCTCAGTGGCGGCAGCGGCGTCAACCCCAGCTCCTCCTCCCACCTCCTCCATCTCCTCTCTCCCTCCATCTGCCGTGGTTATGGCCCGTGGCTGGAGCACAAGAGTCTCCGCGGTGGAGGTCAGGCGTTGCTCTTGCTTTTCCTCGCTGGGGTGTACGCATTTGCTACCTCTAAATGGTGACTTCTGAAAAAAAATCTGAAATGGCTGCATTTGAACACTGTGGTCATAGTAAGGAAATGCTGCTCTTGCAGAACATTCTGAAAATGTGCATATTTCAGGAATGTCAACTGGACACAACAATTGGAACATTCTCAGAAGATCTTGTGGAGAGACTCCAGAGCAAATTCGAGCACCAAATGGCATAATCACAAGCCCAGGCTGGCCTTCTGAATATCCTGCAAAAATCAGCTGTTGCTGGTTCATAAAGGCAAACCCAGGTGA
The DNA here is from genome assembly GCA_021498475.1 of Saguinus midas. Taxonomy (NCBI): domain Eukaryota; kingdom Metazoa; phylum Chordata; class Mammalia; order Primates; family Cebidae; genus Saguinus; species Saguinus midas. The sequence goes on from CM038402.1 coordinate 64,366,874, forward strand.
AATCATTGCTATAAGTTTTCAGGATTTTGATATTCAAGGGTCCAGAAGGTGCAGTTTGGACTGGTTGGCAATAGAAACATACAAGAATATTGAAAGTTACAGAGCTTGTGGTTCCACAATTCCACCTCCATATATCTCTTCATAAGACCACATCTGGATCGGGTTTCATTCAGATGACATCATCTCTAGAAAGGGTTTCAGATTGGCATATTTTTCAGGGAAATCTGAGGAACCAAACTGTGCTTGTGATCAGTTTCGTTGTGGTAATGGAAAGTGTATAACAGAAGCCTGGAAATGTAATAACATGGATGAATGTGGAGATAGCTCGGATGAAGAGATCTGTGCCACAGAAGCAAATCCTCCAACTGTTGCTGCTTTTCAACCCTGTGCTTACAACCAGTTCCAGTGTTTATCTCGTTTTACCAAAGTTTATACTTGCCTCCTTGAATCTTTAAAATGTGATGGGAACATTGACTGCCTTGACCTAGGAGATGAGATAGACTGTGATGTGCCAACATGTGAGCAATGGCTAAAATATTTTTATGGTACTTTTAACTCTCCCAATTACCCAGACTTTTATCCTCCTGGAAGCAATTGCCCCTGGTTAATAGACACTAGTGATCATCAGAAAGTTATTTTACGCTTCACTGACTTTAAACTTGATGGTACTGGTTACAGTGATTATGTCAAAATATATGATGGATTAGAGGAGAATCCACACAAGCTTTTGCATGTGTTGACAGCTTTTTATTCTCACGCACCTCTTACAGTTGTTTCTTCTTCAGGACAGATAAGGGTACATTTTTGTGCTGATAAAGTGAATGCTGAGAGGGGATTTAATGCTGCTTACCAAGTAGATGGGTTCTGTTTGCCATGGGAAGTACCCTGTGGAGGTAACTGGCGGTGTTATACTGAGCAGCAGCGTTGTGATGGGTATTGGCATTGCCCAAATGGAAGGGATGAAATCAACTGTACCATGTGCCAGAAGGAAGAATTTCCATGTTCCCGAAACGGTGTCTGTTATCCTCGTTCTGATCGCTGCAACTACCAGAATCATTGCCCAAATGGCTCAGATGAAAAAAACTGCTTTTTTTTTTTTTGCCAGCCAGGAAACTTCCATTGTAAAAACAATCGTTGTGTATTTGAAAGTTGGGTGTGTGATTCTCAAGATGACTGTGGTGATGGCAGCAATGAAGAGAATTGCCCAGTAATTGTACCTACAAGAGTCATCACTGCTGCCGTCATAGGGATCCTCATCTGTGGCCTGTTACTCGTCATTGCATTGGGATGTACTTGTAAGCTTTATTCTCTGAGAATGTTTGAACGAAGATCATTTGAAACACAGTTGTCAAGAGTGGAAGCAGAATTGTTAAGAAGAGAAGCTCCTCCCTCTTACGGGCAATTGATTGCTCAGGGTTTAATTCCACAAGATTTTTCCGTTTGTTCACCTCATTAGGCTTCTGTTTTGGGAACTCTGAGGCTAGCGGTTCGATCTCAGCTTGGATTTACTCCAGTCAGGCTTCCTATGGCAGGCAAATCAAGCAACATTTGGAACCGTATTTTTAATTTTGCAAGATCACGTCATTCTGGGTCATTGGCTTTGGTCTCAGCAGATGGAGATGAGGTTGTCCCTAGTGACAGTACCAACAGAGAACCTGAGAGAAATCATTCTCACAGAAGTTTGTTTTCCATGGAGTCTGATGATTCAGACACAGAAAATGAGAGACAAGATATGGCAGGAGCATCTGGTGGGGTTACAGCTCCTTTGCTACAAAAAAATCCCTCCCACAACGGCAGTAGAAGCGACAGTAGGAGCAGGTGCAAGTCCCTCAACTCAGAGTACCCAAGGTGGTCATGCATATAATGGAAGGGATGTGCCAAGTGTGGAACCCCCAAGTGTGAGTCCAGCAGGTCACCAGCTTACAAGTGCACTCAGTCATGTGACTCAGGGGCTACGTTGGGTACATTTTACATTAGGACGATCAAGTTCTGTAAGTCAGAACCAGAGTCCTTTGAGACAACTTGATAATGGCGTAAGCGGAAGAGACGATGATGATGATGTTGAAATGCTAATTCCAATTTCTGATGGAGCTTCAGACTTCTATGTGAATGACTGCTCCAGACCTCTTCTTGACCTTGCCTCAGATCAAGGACAAGGGCTTAGACAACCATATAGTGCAACAAACCCTGGAGTAAGGCCAAGTAATCGAGATGGCCCCTGTGAGCGCTGTGGTATTGTCCACACTGCCCAGATACCAGACACTTGCTTAGAAGTAACACTGAAAAATGAAACAAGTGATGATGAGGCTTTGTTACTTTGTTAGGTACGAATCACATAAGGGAGATTGTATACAAGTTGGAGCAATATCCATTTATTATTTTGTAACTTACAGTTAAACTAGTTTTAGTTTAAAAAGAAAAAAAAATGCAGGGTGATTTCGTATTATTATATGTTAGCCTGCATGGTTAAAATCAACAACTTGTAACTCTATGAACTTAGAGTTTACTATTTTAGCAGCTAAAAATGTATTACATGTTCATATTGTTCAGTTATGTCCTTTCATTTGTTTCTGATTGTTTTCATCCTGATACTGTAGTTCATGGTAGAAATGTGGCTGCTGAAACTCATTCGATTGTCATTTTATCTATCCTGTGTTAAATGGTTTGTTTATACTAAATAATACCTTATTTTAATTGAAACATTTATGCTTTTGCCAACACATCTTGTAACCTAATATACTAGTTGTTAAGGTTAATATACAAAAGAAAACTTTATACTCACTTGCATTTTCATTTGTTTGACATTTGTCTATTACTGGATTTCATTATCATATGAACTTGTCAAAGGGAAACAAACTTTGTCTAAAAGTTTTTCTCTGATGTTTAAAATACAGTGATGTGAAATTTAGGCAGAGTTAGATAAATGAATGGCAAAAACAAAACTCTTTTATAGATTTTCTAATGTTGACTTTAATACTCTAACATGGTACAAACCAAATGGTAAAATTCCAAGTCATTTTTTTTAATCTCTATTTAGGGACAGAATTAAGTGGATGAAGATATTCTACTATGCATTAAATCTTGAACTTTATAAAATATGTACAAAAATTGTACAAGTAAGTTCCAACTGGTAATGTCTTTCCCTAATACAGGGTTGCGCTTGTATTGGACCGTAGGGATTTGCACTAAAATTATATCAAGGTCTCAGATGAGTTTAGTGCACAAGCACTACCACTTTAAATGCTATTATCTGCTACCACAGTGACTATATATTTCCATAGCTTTTGGCTGGGGTCGGGAGGGGGGGCATTTTTATTAAAACTTGAAATTGTTTTGCTGGTTTCATATTTATTTGTTGTATTTAAAAAATACATTATTGTTGTAAGAGTGATTTTTTTCAATATATTTTATTCTTGGGCGGGGGGGAATCATGCTACACTCTTGAAGAAAAGAAAATTAAGAAATGATTTGGATTGGCCAGGCGCGGTGGCTCACACCTATAATCCCACACTTTGGTAGGTCGAGGCGGGTGGATCACAAGGTCAAGAGATCGAGACCATCCTGGTCAACAAGGTGAAACCCCCGTCTTTACTAAAAATACAAAAATTAGCTGGGCATGGTGGTGCGTGCCTGTAGTCCCAGCTACTCGGGAGGCTGAGGCAGGAGAATTGCTTGAACCCAGGAGGCGGCGGTTGCGGTGAGCCAAGATTGCGCCATTGCACTCCAGCCTGAGTAACAAGAGAGAAACTCCATCCCCAAAAAAAAAAATTGAATTAGGTGACCACTCAAAACTGAAGCAGACGACTTTTTGGGTGATTTAGCCCTCTTCTAATGTTTGTTTTTGCCAGGCAGAAAGGCCTATAAAGTCTCCCCTTTCCAATACTTCTACCCTAGGAACCTAGGAACACTTGAAACCTTTGGTCTACTCTGAGCTTTGTTTGTTGTATTTAGGAAAAGCGCCTCTTCTCCAGGTGTTTCATTCTTTCAAGAAGGACACATTGTTGACAGCTCTGATCGTGAAAGGAAATTGACAAGCTTGAGCACTTAAAGTCCTCAAACTACCTGATAATGATGCTGGTGCTCACGCCTGCCTGGCGGCCTCGATATCCAATTAAGCATCTGTGGAAGCTGGAAAGCAGGCCCCTTAATTGGGAAGCTGCAGATGCAAGGCAGGTTACAAATTCTGCCAAGCCATTCATCAGTCAGGCCAAGCTTCCTCCCCTCATTCTCACACTTGCATTTGTGTTTGGTTATTCTGCATTCCCCTGCACTATAAGACAAGAAGGCTATTTAGTGAAGATCTGAGTATACAAAAGTCATTTTGCATGAGAAACTTTCAGCTCCATAAATAACCTCCTACTGAAGCAGGATCCTTGACGAATTTACTTCTAATTACACCTTCCTCTCTTCCTTCCTCTACACCTCCCATTAAGATACATTGTCTAGGACACGTGCAGAGGGTCTGTTTGCAGCTATCTTTTACCTAGAACTGATTGTTTAATTGCAGATGAAATATTAATGCAAGTATGATTCCATAAGGACACTTCAGACAAAAGCATCCCACATTAGACTGCTTGCCTCTATTTTTCAATTTGACCATCAATTTGGCTGCAAATTGAATAGTAAGTAGCTGTGGTTGCAACTCTAGTCTCTGAAGGCACTCACGGAAATGAAAATAAATGAACAGGCTCTCACCCAAAGCATGTTTCATTATGGTCATTAGTGGGCAGATTATCAGCAGTATTGAAGGGGAAATTGTCTAGAAAAGAGGTTGGCACATGTCTGTTAAGGATAGCAGAAAAGGATGGTGAAAAGTGTGGAAGTGGTTTGGGTCAGGGACAATTGTGACATAGTTTTCCTATTTTAATTCCCTTTATTTATTTCCATTATTTAGAAGGTAACAGCCATCAGCAAAAGGTTCTTTTTACTACAGAATCACAAAAAAACATAAGCTTTTTTAGTATGGATTCAAAAATGGCATGATGTACAATATAAATATATATGTAGTGATGGTTATTTGGTGAACAGACCAACTCTGCACAAAACAGCCAAATAAAAATATCATAGAGGAAACATGACATTATGAAAAGCCCACAAGGACCTTTACCGTATATGTGGTAATTACTTTGATTATGAAATGCTTATCTTTGGATTTCTCTTGCATTTTTCAGGTAAGAGACAATTTTTCCTTAAACCTTTGGCATTGTTGAAATGTTGGCCATCCACTTTTATGGCATTAAATTTATTTTGTCACATTGTTCTCTTGCTTATCAGTGAGCAAATTAATCTACATGATATAAATAAATAAGATAGATGTGGCTGCTTCAGTCTCTCTCTTTTTTTTTTAACCACTGTTTTTGTGTCCCCAAATAATATATTTTATCCCATAGGTACCTTAAATGTTATTATACTAGTAACACAATAAGTTGATCTTTTTTTTCTTTTTTGAAGATGAATTCTCACTCTGTCATCCAGGCTGGAGTGCAGTGGCACAATCTTGGCTTACTCCTCCCCAGTTCAAGTGATTCTTGTGCCTCAGCTTCCCGGGTCCCTGGGATTCAGGCATGCGCCACCATATCCAGCTAATTTTTGTACTTTCACTAGAGATGAGGTTTCAGCATGTTGGCCAGGCTGGTCTCAAGCTCCTGACCTCAAGTGATTCTCCTGCCTCAGGTTCCCAAATTGCTGGGATTACAGGGGTGAGCCACTGTGCCCGGCCTGTTAATTTACATATACATTCATATACAAACACATACATTCGTTTGAGTTATGCTGGTACTTGATAAACTGGTTTTCATTTATTATAAAAATAAAAGACCAGAGACTATTCCTATTGTAATATGTAAGTGTGTTCAAAAACAATTTACATGAAGCCAAGGCATAAACTAAAATCTGACAAAATGCAAACTTTTTCTAACATTCTCTACAGTTTTAAAAAGTTTTAAAGTCCTTTTATATGGAGGAACAATTACAACTGTGATGACAACATGACCTAATAATGATATTTAGAAAGAAAATTCTAAGATGTTTTATAATCATAATGAGTTTGGGCCCTTCACACAAACACACCGCACACACGCATGCACACACACACACACGTACGTTATTCCTTACTGTTCCTGATATCCAGCCAGTTCTCCTAGGAAAAATTGATGAAGCTGTGCTAATGTTTGATAAACTCTTTCAAAACCATATTGCCTCAGAAACACACATAAAATGACAAAGCTTCTGCATCTGTAGAGATGTTCCAAATCAGAATTCTAAAGAAAAATAATAGTGTTTTTAGTTTTTCAAGAGTTCAGAAAATAAAGACCAAAGCAATCTTTACCTCCCTCCCCAAAATAAATTCAATTAGCTGTTGAAAAAAGTAAGTTTTATTTTAGTTAATGAAACCATCCAAATACTCAATATCACAATTGACGGAAAGATTCCAGTATTCAGAATAATGACTTTTACCAATGACATACTACTAATGAGATCCAGCTAGGGACTGAGAAAAAGAATATAATTATATCCTGACTTGGATGTGAGTATCTGTTTTGACTGATAGACAGAAAGAAAAGCTTACTTCCTCTTCAGATTCGAATAGTTTTGATTTGTCAGGAAACTAAAGTAGATGACACAGTATTTTCTTTTCTTTGTTTTTACAGTTCAGTAGATCATTGAATATAGTTATGATAGTATTGCAATACTATGTATCCATTCATTTTTACTTGGTTCTATTATAACTTCAAAATTCTTCTTCTTTTTTTTTTTTTTTTTTTTTTTGAGACGGAGTTTCACTCTTGTTACCCAGGCTGGAGTGCAATGGCGCGATCCCGGCTCACCGCAACCTCCGCCTCGTGGGTTCAGGCAATTCTCCTGCCTCAGCCTCCTGAGTGGCTGGGATTACAGGCACACACCACCATGCCTAGCTAATTTTTTTGTATTTTTAGTAGAGACGGGGTTTCACCATGTTGACCAGGATGGTCTCGATCTTTTGACCTCGTGATCCACCCGCCTCGGCCTCCCAAAGTGCTGGGATTACAGGCTTGAACCACCGCGCCCAGCCCAACTTCAAAATTCTTCTATGCCTGTGAGAATGATTGAATAACTCCTCATGTGCATGGGATTATTTTATGAAAGAGGTTAACCAGCTGTTATTTTCACTCTGTATAAATGAAATAAGTTGCACATGAAGAGACTGTGGTGTAAGGATTTCTTTAAATGCATGAACCCCAAAATATCTATCCCACTGTTTCCCATAATGTCTTATATTTCTCCCAAAGCAGTTGCTGCCTGTGAGCAAAGTTATGATCTATCCGTTTGTACCAACCCATCAGTGGTAGGAACCCATCACCCATCATAACAGGAGCAGCTCTTAGCCATCCCTCCTTTTCTCTTCCCAGTCTGACCACCCATATTTCCACACTCACCTCATTTGCTCTCCAACCCCCAGTGTCTCTTCCTTCCAATCTAGCCTATACAATATTACCAAATGACTCTTTCTCAAGAATGAAGCTACATATACTTCTTTGCTCAAAACCCTCCTGCCTATACAACCAAGTACAAATTATTAACTTGGCATTTAAACCCACACAATCTTCCCCTTACTCCCTCTCCCTGTTCTTCCACGTGAAAATTTGAATCTGGTAAATTAGTTTTACACCAAAAGTCATCCTTTTTGTATGTCATTGATCCAGCTACCTTTCTCTGACTTGCTCTTTATTTTCCATTTGAAAGGATGCTCTTTAAGCCTTCCTTCAAAACAAGCTCAAAGCCAAGTCTGTAAAGTTTTCCCTGTTTATCAGTAATCTTGAGAGTTCTTTCAACCCACACTGATTGTTTGCACTAGTAATTTCTCACTTAGTATTTGCTGTATTAACTTATTGTTTACCTTATTTTATGTACATGACCAATCTCTACAACTAAATCAAGAGCCTCTCCAGACAGAAATTAAACCTTCTATTTATTTGCCAATGTAGTATATATTACATGTCTCTATGTAGAGTAAGTATTTACTAGATGTTTGTGGATTATAATGATGAATTTACCAGATTAAGAAGAATGATTTAATTATAACAATACTTTATAGACACCTTCTTTAGTTTTGGCATTTTTAATGCTTTTGGCAACAATTAACATACCCCACCAAAACGGATTAAATAGAGGGCTTCCTCTGTAAATTAGCTATTTTAATTAAAGTTCATGTACATGATTTGGAGAATATTAGCAATTTCTTCTCTCATGCACGATAGCCATATCTTTTACCCACCACCTGTTGAGAGAGCAGCTGGCCTTATTTATTGTCTCAGTGGCCTGGAGTCCTTTCAAAGTGAAGCTAGCTTGTCACCTCATTCTAGTTTGATCCTATTTACAATACATGCAAATGTAATATTAGTTCATTGTTCATTCACCAAGTGACTGGAATATTACACATAGTCAAGTTGATATTTGAAAAGAAAATTCCCACTTCTTTGTTCTATGTCTATTTATTATACTAAGAATATAGATGTTCAATGGAGTAAGAGATCGTTCTGAGATTTTGATATTTTAGAGACTGAATCTAGACTGAACATCAAAACATAACATGCTATGAGTTTATAAAGTTAATAGTAATGGGTTTTATTTCATATCCCAAATGCCTGATGGGACAGTTTCTACAATGTATCTACTTCTACATGAATGAAACTTTAAAAGAATAAATGAAAACAAATAAATCAACATTGCTATTAATTTTTTCCCAATATCAGGCTGAGTTACCAAACAGAGATGTCTATAGAAATATTTTCTAATTTCTTACTTTCTCCTCCTGGAAGATTTTATTTTTCAGATTGTCAACATAAGCAAGATAGGGAATAGGAATAGAAAGAGATATTCTATTTGACTCAAATGTGAGTCTAGGTGGATATGCTGATACTCTGTAGAAGGAAGAAGAAATAAAATTTCAACAGGTGTAGAGTTCCAAATCATAATTCTAAGAAAATAATAGTGTTTTAGTTTTCAAGAGTTCAGAAAATAAAGACCAAAGCAATCTTTACCTCCCTCCCAAAATAAATTCAATTATCTGTTGAAAAAGTAAGTTTTATTTTGTTAATGAAACCATCCAAATACTCAATATTACAATTGAGAGGAGGATTCCAGGATTCAGAATAATGACTTTTCCCAATGACATATTAGTGAGATACAGAGAGGGCAGACAAAAGAATGTAATCATATCCTGACTTGGATGTGGTATCTGTTTTGATTGATAGACAGAAAGAAAAGCTTACTTCCTCTTCAGATTCGAATAGTTTTGATTTGTCAGGAAACTAAAGTAGATGACACAGTATTTTCTTTTCTTTGTTTTACAGTTCAGTAGATCATTGAATATAGTTATGATAGTATTGCAATACTATGTATCCATTCATTTTACTTGGCTCCATTATTACTTCAAAATTCTTCTATGCCTGTGAGAATGATTGAATAACTCCTCATGTGCAGGGATTATTTTGTGAAAGAGGTTAACCAGCTGCTCAGTATTTTCACTGAAGAGTGAGCAAGAAGAAATCGTTTAAATTGAAGTAGCAGGTCTCTAAGTTGCATGGGAATCATGATCATTGCCATCATCATCAGTCCAAAGCCTCCCTACCCATATGTTCCCACTGTACACAGAGAAAAGTACTTCCTCTCTGGAAAGATTGTTAGATGCAAGAAAGGCTTCACTAAAGAAATTCCAGAATATCCGTTTATATAGATATCTTTATAAAAACATGTGGACATATCTTTTTGTTCAAGATAGCAATAATAAATTTGCGCTAAAGAATACAAGAGCCCAGAAAATGTAAGAAATGTGGATTTAATTAATGTATGCACATATTAAAATACTTTTATCCTTAAAACCACTCCCTGACTGTTTCATCTACTCTGAATAGCTATTGTATTAAATGTGAGTGAACATCGTTGGTCCATAACTTTAAAAGTAAATCAAATGAATAATATAATTTTCATGAAACAAGATGGTTCATCTCTTATAAAGAGATGTAATTCTTTGCATATTTTAAGTCTGCATAATGCTCATGAAACATTAGTGTAGAATTCTTCCTCTGTAAATTAGCTATTTTAATTAAAGTTCATGTACATGATTTGGAGAATATTAGCAATTTCTTCTCTCATGCACGATAGCCATATCTTTTTACCCACCACCTGTTGAGAGAGCAGCTGGCCTATTTATTGTCTCAGTGGCCTGGAGTCCTTTCAAAGTGAAGCTAGCTTGTCACCTCATTCTAGTTTTGATCCTATTTACAATACATGCAAATGTAATATTAGTTCATTGTTCATTCACCAAGTGACTGGAATATTACACATAGTCAAGTTGATATTTGAAAAAGAAAATTCCCACTTCTTTGTTCTATGTCTATTTATTATACTAAGAATATAGATGTTCAATGGAGTAAGAGATCGTTCTGAGATTTTGATATTTTAGAGACTGAATCTAGACTGAACATCAAAACATAACATGCTATGAGTTTATAAAGTTAATAGTAATGGGTTTTATTTCATATCCCAAATGCCTGATGGTACAGTTTCTACAATGTATCTACTTCTACATGAATGAAACTTTAAAGAATAAAATGAAAACAAATAAATCAACATTGCTATTAATTTTTTCCCAATATCAGGCTGAGTTACCAAACAGAGATGTCTATAGAAATATTTTCTAATTTCTGTATTAACTTATTGTTTACCTTATTTTATGTACATGACCAATCTCTACAACTAAATCAAGAGCCTCCAGACAGAAATTAAACCTTCTATTTATTTGCCAATGTAGTATATATTACATGTCTCTATGTAGAGTAAGTATTTACTAGATGTTTGTGGATTATAATGATGAATTTACCAGATTAAAATTATTTTGTTTGACAAACTAAAACACTACATGTCAGATAAATATAAAAGCAGCCTTAAATTAGTTTTTTTCTAATAGCTATTTCAGATATCTTCATTTTCCCCTCTGTATAAATGAAATAAGCTGCACATGAAGAAACTGTGGTGTAAGGATTTCTCCAAATGCATGAACCCCAAAATATCTATCCCACTGTTTCCCATAATGTCTTATATTTCTTCCAAAGCAGTTGCTACCTGTGAGCTATGTCATGATCTGTCCATTTGTACCAACCTATCAGTGGTAGGAACCCATCATCCTTCATAACAGTGATCTCTTTTCTTCTCTTCCCAGTCTGACCACCCATATTTCCACACTCACCTCATTTGCTCTCCAACCCCAGTGTCTCTTCCTTCCAATCTAGCCTATACAATATTACCAAATGACTCTTTCTCAAGAATGAAGCTACATATACTTCTTTGCTCAAAACCCTCCTGCCTATACAACCAAGTACAAATTATTAACTTGGCATTTAAACCCACACAATCTTCCCTTACTCCCTCTCCCTGTTCTTCCACGTGAAAATTTGAATCTGGTAAATTAGTTTTACACCAAAAGTCATCCTTTTGTATGTCATTGATCCAGCTACCTTTCTCTGACTTGCTCTTTATTTTCCATTTGAAAGGATGTTCTTTAAGCTTTCCTTCAAAACAAGTTCAAATCCAAGTCTGTAAAGTTTTCCTGTTTATCAGTAATCTTGAGAGTTCTTTCAACCCACACTGATTGTTTGCACTAGTAATTTCTCACTTAGTATATGCTATTTTACATTATTGTTTACCTTTTTTATGTACATGACCAATCTCTACAACTAAATCAAGAGCCTCTCCAGACAGAAATTAAACCTTCTATTTATTTGCCAATGTAGTATATATTACATGTCTCTATGTAGAGTAAGTATTTACTAGATGTTTGTGGATTATAATGATGAATTTACCAGATTAAGAAGAATGATTTAATTATAACAATACTTTATAGACACCTTCTTTAGTTTTGGCATTTTTAATGCTTTTTGGCAACAATTAACATACCCCACCAAAAACGGATTAAATAGAGGGCTTCAAATTTATTTTGATTGTATCAAAACATTCTAGAAATAACTGTTCCCAGCCTGGATCAATGAATCACTGATATCTGAGCATTGGGTTAGCTTCTCTGTCTTTTAGACTTTTCCTCATTGTCACAAAGGGGCTGCCACAACTGTAAGCATCACATCTTCACACAGCCAAACCTAAGGTAGAAAGAAAGAGAAGGTGTTTTCCTTGTCACGTCTCTCTGCTATCAATATGAAAATTCCCAGATATACCTCAGCAACTCTTAATCATCTTCAAATAAATACTTTGAACCACATAGGACTGTATATGCTTGTAGCTATCAAGGAAGTTAGAAAAGAAAAATCTGAAATATTTAATTTAGGATGAGAACTTGGGTTCCACAACAAGAAAAAGCAGAAGATGGAAATAACTGTTGGGTGAGGAATCAAATAGTATTTTCACCAGGTAAAATGCACATTCAATTAACAATCACTAAATACGTAGAGTAGCAGGATTCACATCAGGTTCTGTCATAAATGTTGAGATATTTATTTCTCATACCAGTCCCATAAGATTAATATTATTCTCCCATTTTACAGATGAAGAAACTGAGGCTCAGAGAGGTTAGAGCATTATCAAAGTTAAGTAAATAAGAGAGCTGAGATTGAAGTCCATTGTAAAAGGCTAAGATCAGCATATTTTCTACTGTGCCTCAGCTGAGTCTCAGAGCAGAACGTTTAATGATATATGTAGAAGAAGAAAACTAACTAGGATGGGATGAGAGAGTGTACCTAGTGTGTAGTGAGAAAGGTAGGAAGGATGGCACAAGTGCATTGGCCTTCCGATGAGTGAAGCTGCCTATGAGGGGATGAGGGAAGCAGGGCATTGATCAGAGGTTAGCCCAGAATCATCCTCAGAGTTTCAATAACTTTTTTTAAAAATATGCAATTATTTATATTAATACAAATGAAAATATTTAACTTTTTGTGAAAATTCATACTGACATTAAAAATTATATATTTTTTAGTCTGGGTGTGGTGGGTCACACCTGTAATCCCAGCAATTTGGGAGGTTGAGGCGGGTTGAACACCTGAATTCAGGAGTCTAAGACCAGCCTGACCAACATGGCGAAACCCTGTCTCTGCTAAACATACAAAAATTAGCCAGGTATGGTGGCAGGTGCCTGTAATCCCAGCTGCTTGGGAGGCTGAGGCAGGAGAACTACTTGAACCTGGGTGGCAGAGGTTGCAGTGAGCCGAGATCACCCCATTGTACTTTAGCCTAGGAGACAAGAGTGAAACACCATCTCAAAAAAAAAAGTTATATACATTTTATATACATGACATTCGAGAAACAGTCATAAGGTGGAATTTTTCAGGAGATATAATTTACATTGGATCTAAAGCACAGCCTGTATTCCAGCTCAGGCTTTAAATATTCTTACCCTTTTATATTTTTCCCTCTTTATCAAAGAATAGATAGTAGGGGTTCTCCATAACCAAAGTTGATGATTTCTTCTTTATTTTTCAATTCCTTTGTTTAAGATTATCAAAAAATAGCAATTTGTTTTCATTCTCTCTATGAACTTACACAAGAGCCTACACAATAAGCTTACTAAAAGAGAAGGACATCAAGAAGAGTGAAAAATATTATATGTCTCTTTTGAAATTTCTTAGGATTCTTATGGTGCCTCAAGACTTGAACAGGATCCTAAATCTCTTTTTGTAGGGTGAGAGGAAGCAGTCAGGAGGTAGAAAGGAGAGGGTGACTGAGATTCCCAACCCTTCCCCACCCCATGTAGGGAGCTTCAGAGCAATGTGTAGAATTGCTGTAAGACACACTATTCCTTTGTAAAAGCATCAAAAATATTAAAATACTCCTACTATCTGTGCTTAGCCTCCAGCTTCTTTTAATGATCTTCCCAGGTCTCAAAAGAACTCAGACTAAATCGACTGTATGAGTTCAGACGGTAGCAATGCAGTGACAATTAATGGTTCTTGTCAGGATTTATAAATTATGGCATCTTACTGCCAGTCTTTTTGTTTGTTTGTTTGTTTTTTGGTCTTTTTTAAAGGTTTTGGGCAGCTTATTAAAGCAGCTAACCTTCTCTCCAATGTGGCCTTGAAAAGGAAAGAAATAAACAACCAATCAAGTTAGAAATTCTCTTTGGCTTAATTCATAGTTCAGTGGTACACACATTGCATTTATGAGAAAAGAGCCTTCTTCATCTGACATATGAACTTACTTTCTTTTCATCTAAATTTCTTGTGCCCATCCTTTATCTTTGTTAAATTTAACCAGGATTCCACTCTGGAAAAAAAAAAAAACACCATACATTTTTCAAGTAGCTAATAGATAAAAATATCCTAAGTTTGTATGTGAGATTCTACTCCTCCTGTTTGTTAGGTACCCTAATCAAGTTTATTAACTTGTTTTTAAAAGAAAGAGAATGACTGTCTCTATTACACAGAAAACTTATTAGTGTCCTATAGCAAAATTAAGGGAGTAGTATTCCTCAAAGCTGAGACAAAGTGAAATTGAGAAAAGATATTTGTAAATACTCAAATAATGGTAAGAGATCAAAGTAAATCTATATTAATTTTTGAACTTGAAACCTGCCTTTCTCAAAATTGCAGGATTGAAAAAAAATCATTTATATGTTGGCTTCTTTTTACTTAGACCAACCAACTAACTTGTTATTGTTAACCCGTTAGTGCCTTTTGACATGCTAGTACAGTAATTAAGGGTTTTTATTCAAATCCTGACTGTTCATGAACTATCTATATGATGTTAGATAACTCACTTAAAATCACTGCATCTGTTTCTCACCTGCCCCAAAAACATAACAGAAGGAGCCTCCCACCACAGTGAGTTTTTCACCGATTAAATGCTGAATGCTTACAGGATATTTAACACTTGTGTTAATGTTAGTTATTAGAAATGTTGTTTTTTATATTTCCGTTTCACCTCATAAAACCCTGACCAAACCAAGGATTCCAAAGACCAGCTAGATCTCTATTGCCCAGATTTGCTGTAAACTTAACTGTGTATCTTTGGGCTATTTATGTAACCCTTATGATTCTGTCTCCTTAACCGTCAGATGAAGTGTCTTGTCCTAATAGTCTTCATGGGCACGTTGGCATTTTCCCTCATTACAGTATATTGGACACCAAAGAATATCAGGCAGTAAGTCAGGGTTGCCTACAATCCTGATCAGAAAGTGACTTGTGTTTTTCAGGTTGTAACCTCCCGCTGGCTATCCAAGGCTGGTCCCTACCATGCTTCCCAAGTCGGACTCACCAATCATTCACACCATGCCTCACTATCTGCCCCTTTTCTCCAACCCCACCCTCCTCAGGGAAAAAGGTACTTGCTCTGGCCACAGGTTTCTGAATACCTGAGTTTTGACATTAGTTGATCTGACAAACTCATCCATAGTAAGTTGCAGTAAATGCTTATACTATGTGATGCTATTTCCAGAAAAGATATGCTTGTTTATTTTCTTTTTGTGTCTGTTTTTTTTTTTCCAGGTCTGCAGAGCATTTATTCTGTCTCAGTGGGAAGGGGAAGGGGTCCAGGTGTACAGAGGGAGCAGGGCTATGTGTACATCATGATGTTGGCAAAGACACGCTCCTCCAGGGGGAGCAGTCCGTACAACTCCACGAGCAAGGGGGGTACCCAGCGAGTTGTGTTGAACACAGACTCCCCGACCTTCCAGCCAGGCACGTCCTTCATGATGATGGCCTCCTCCTCCAGGTTCTCCCGAAGCATGTGTAGGATCCTCCGGTCCGTTTCAGCCTGGAACAGCGGCATCAGCGGGATGCGGGCCTCAAAGTCCTCGATCTGTAGGCGCCTGTGTTCGTGTTCGCGGTTGCACTTAATCATTTTCCAGTACCGGTAGAGCAGGGTCCCGATGCCCAGGGCCAGCATGCTGTAGCCTGACAGTCCTCGACGCAGCAAGTTCCGTTTGTAGTCGATGGGCCCATAGTCCCCCGCTGGGGGCATGTCCTGCTTCACCTTCGCCGCCGCCATGCTCACTGCTTGTTTATTTTCTAATTGAGGGAGAGCAGTAGAAAGAAAGCGGGGAGTTTCAGGCATTGTGGCCGAGGAGGTCAGGGAACAAGATGGCAGCTATCACTCGGCAGGCAAAATGCATTATTCTGTATTTGGTGTGAGGCAAGTCAGACAGTGTATACCCCTATACTATACTGCCTGAGATGACCAGAATTTAGAGACTGCCTATTCCTGTGGTTCAATTCTGGTACAGAAATGACAAGTCAGGAAATTCCCAGCATGCCAGGACTCACCGGAGGTGTTGCTATTCTTACTGTCACATATCCGAGATTACTGTTAACCACTGAAATCTAGAATTGGCTCATGTTCTCTCTCTCTCTCTCTCTCTCTCTCTCTCTCTCTCTCTCTCTCTCTCTCTCTCTCTCCAGACTTCTGCTCTGTTTTATTTCTATATGAGATTATGTGGAAAAATAAAACAAAAAGAGCTGATTACCTGGACTAGAATTGACTCAGCATTTTGGATTTTAAAAAACTGTGATAATTATAGCAAACTATTCTAAATAAATAAAATGTGAATCATTCTTGCTCTCTGACATGATCAAAATTCATAAATCATTTCTTGGTTCCTAATTTACTATTTGTGTTTGTTTTGAAGTAGAAAGAAAAGAAAGACAGTTTACCATTTCCTATATGTGTCTTTGCTACAACTTAGTCTCAAAAAACAAACCAGAGACACACCTAAAGGTATGCTGTTAAGTTAGTTTAAAAAATGTAACACTTACTGAAATAGACTGAGACAACATACCATTTAGAAAAAAAGAAAAATGGAAAGGTGACAGTAGCTTTTCAATATTATTATATGAAAAATCACAATCAATAGTTTCCAGTTTTATGTAAGGCAGAACCATGGAATATCATGGACCTATGTTACATCATAGTGCAACGTATTTTAAAAAACTATTATTTCAATCCTTTGTTGCTGGAAGATTTTATGTAGAGGCTTAATGACCACTCGACAGAGATAGTGTTAAAGACATTCAAATATTGGGGGCAGTTTAAATAGAATGACTTCCAAGGTGCCTTCTAACACTGAAAAATATATGGGAGCCCTATTTTGTTAAACCCAATGTTGGAAATACTTTTTTAATTGAGTTGGGGATACAAAATCCCAGGAAACAATATAACTTGGTGTTACCTTTAAGGAGTCAAACCAACTGGGGTTCAAACCTCATTGCTTTAATGCAACAGAAACAGAGGTATTTGAACTTTATCTCTTTGTCATCCAAAAAAATAGGTGCAGTAATAATTCCCAGCATAAGGGAGTTATTGCAAAAATGGGATCAAACTAGACTCTATCTAATGCATCCTCCTGAGCACAGAGTAAGAACTCAGTAAATGAGTGTTTATAATTCCTATGGACTGCCTACCTGAAGATTGCAAGAGAAATAGCAATAGTATGAGAAGATAGCGGCTGGGAGAGTGCAGACAATGGCAGAAAAGGAAGGAGACAGATTGACCAAATGGGAATGTGAAGGACGAGACTAGAGGGAAAAAATTCCGAATAAGAAAAGTGGGGAAAGCTTTCTCGGAAAGTTGTGTGTCATGGGAAAACAACTCAAGGTAAAAGCTCTGTCCACAGAGCGGGCTAGGGGTCTGGTTCCTGTGAGCTCCTTTCTCACTCCTCTCCCTGCTCACCATCCTTTGGTCTCTTGTGTACCCCAAGAAGACTTGGGGTACACAAATGTGTCAGGTATGCTTTCACCCTAAAGCCTTTGCAATGGCTGTTTCTCTCCTTAGGTTCCAGCTAGAGGCAGGAGCATTCCCTAACCTCTTTTTTTTAAATACATATTTTATTGCATTTTAGTTTTTGGGGTGCATGTGAAGAACATGTAAGATTGTTGCATAGGAACATACATGGAAATGTGGTTTGCTGCCTTTCTCCCCATACCTATATCTGGCATGTCTCCCCATGTTATCCCTCCCCAACTCCCACACCCTGCTGTCCCTTCCCTAGTGCCCTCCCCACAGATCCCAGTGTGTGATGCTCCCCTCCCTGTGTCCATGTGTTCTCATTGTTCAGCACCCACCTATGAGTGAGAACATGTGTTTGATTTTCTGTTCTTGTGTCAGTTTGCTGAGAATGATGGTTTTTAGTTTCATCCATGTCCCTACAAAGGACACAAACTCATCATTTTTTATGGCTGCATAGTATTCCATGGTGTATATGTGCCACATTTTCCCTGTCCAGTCTGTCATCGATGGGCATTTGGGTTGGTTCCTCTTTAACCTCTTAATTAAATCTTCACTCCAATGTCTAGCATCGTCTCAATGAGACCTACACTGACTACAAAGGAAATACTACAACTCCCCTCCTCCATCCCCAATCCTTCTCATTGTTTTATATTTTTCTCATAGCAGTTGACACATAATCAACTTTCCATCTGCCTAAAATTGATTGAAGTATTTTTACATTGATTGTCTGCCTTACTAAAATGTAAATACTCCAAGGCCAGATATTTTGTGTGATTTGTTCACTGACATTATTATCTCAGTGCTTATAACAGGATCTGGCACATTAAATTCATGAATGAAAATGGAAGGTGAAAAAGAGAAGGAAACTAATCCCAGATTCGGAAAAATATTTTCTAATTTTCCATTGTAATTAGTATTCCCAGTGCTTTGTCAGGAGCATAATATTACACACTAGAAAGTTCTCAATACCTAATTATATTTAAATTATAACTGTTAGCTTCGAGTTTTAATAACATCATTTGCTTTTGATTCTACTGTAACCAGTAGAATCAATCAATTAAATGTGTTCAATACTGAGAACTAAAAATAGGCTGGTTTCTAAAAATTAGATAATGATGCAAAGTGTCTATTTATATGTTTGCTTATATACCAACAATATTCTCTAATTCAGAAGGCTTGTCTCTTGGCATTTAGTTGAAGTATCTGAAGCCCTGATATCCAGCAATTAAAATTATAGTGGAAGCAACTGGTATAGAAAAAGGACAGATTCTGTCACACTTGATCACCTCTTTCCATATCACACTCAGCCAACCTTAACGAGGAAAGATGGAAAATGTCTACTACTTCTTAAAGTGAGAATTTTCACAAAATGAAGTTCTAAAATTAAGAAAGTAGTTCTTCATTGGGTAAACACAGTAATTGACTTTTATAGCCTTTTCAAAGATACATATGTATGTATCCTTTCTAAATCTAGGAAGAAATGTACTATATATGAATGAATGAATGAATAAGCAATGAGTTTGCTGTGTTTCTTTCCATTGGCATCCAAAATAACAGTATGCAGTCATGTCAGGAGCACCCAATAGTCAAGTACTATTTTCAGAACAAATGTTACAAGGTATTTTTTTTAATCTGGCAATGTTTTACCACCTTTTAGTCTGGCAAAACTATACTCTGCCATCTCCTCCACAATCCATTATCCAGTATCCTAAATCCTGACCCAAGTCAGTGAAGTATACAGATAATCAACATGAAGCAGAGCATTTCTAGAAGAGCATATGAGATCTTGAACAGGTTTTCAGTGCATATTAACAATGTTTATGCTATTATTTACTAGAGTGTGCATTATAGCCATATGTTATATTTGAGGTTATCACTACTCGAGAAGGATTTGGAAAATGTAAGTTTAGAGGAAATGACAATACTAAGTAAGAGATAGAAAATAAGATCTATAAGGAAAATTTTTTGAAACACACTATTTGTTGCAATAACTAAGCAACAGTCATCTGGAATCCAGGGATCCTTGTCTCCTCAGTCCTTGTCATATGGCCACCACCATCAAAGAATAATTTTACCTCATTAATGACAGCTCAAGAAACCTGACATGCAGTCACTCATAGATAAGTGACAGCTTCTGAGTCTGTACACCAGGACAATGCCATATGGAAGAACTATAACCATCACAGTTAACGTTTCCTGGCTGGCAGGGGGGAAAAAAAAGCAGCAGCACTGTTAAGTAATGTTCCTTGCTATTTTATTCAGATATAATCCAAGTCAATTTTTCTCTTTAAAATATGCAATGAAAACAATAATTCATGAAACAGAGGTGAAGCTCTATCCTTCTTCTGTGTTATAGTGTTTTATCTCTCTCATAGGAAACCCAGGTCCAGATTAGACCCAGCATTCTTCAGTCTTAATGGTGTAAACTGCAACTTAAAGGAAGCCTAAAGTAGATGTTCTCCAGTGAATGTGATCTCACCCTCTAGGGCAAGCTTGTCCAACCTATGGCCTATGGGCCACATACGACCCAGGACAGCTTTGAATGTGGCTCAACACAAATGCATAAACTTTTTAAAAATAAATTGATAAACTTTCTTAAATTATGAGGTTATGTTTTGAAATTTCTTTTTTAGCTCATCAGCTAGTGTTAGTGTATTTTATGTGTGGCCCAAGACAATTCTTCTTTCAATGTGGCCCAAGGAAGCCAAAATATTGGACACCTCTGCCAGTCTAGGGGATATTTGGCACTCTCTGGAGACAGTTTTGCAGACATTTTGGGTGGGGGCAGAGGTATTCTTCTGACATCTAGTGGATACATTCTTAATGCAGAAGATAGCCTCCTACAACAAAGAACTATTCAGACCAAAATGCCAACAGTACTGCAGTTGAGAAATCCCAGATTAAAGGTTCTTGCACTATTCAACAGGCAGTTCTGTCACTTAGGAAATAATTCCCACAGCTGCTCCTCTCTGTGCAGCTGGTAACAGAGTAGAGGGTAATGGAGCAGTAGGCACTATTATTGTAACCAATTAAGTTAGAATAATCTAACTTTACAATATACACACACACAAATTAAATAAATTACTCAGATTGTTTTGGGCTGGAATAAATTTATTCCATCTATCTGTAAACAAGGTGTTTAATAGTTATGGCGTTTTATTAAATCAGATGAGTTAGACTGTATCCCAGATGTAACAAGTGCAGGAAAAGAAATGGACAAATCAGCAACAAGATTTGTTTCTAAATCTGTACATTATCCACAAGGCCCAAACAATAGAAGCAAATACTAGAAAGTCCCTAAAGTAGTGCCATTCAGAAGAAACCCTTAATAGGTCAGTTAAAATCCATGTCATGATAGCAACAGTTCATTTTAACAATAGTATGGCACAGAATACGTATGAAAACAATTCATCAAAAGACAGCTAAGTCCACAATAATGCAACTTCATATAAAAAGCTGCAAATAAAAATTGGTCCTATGAGGAACAAACTGGACACACCCCAGATGGTTATGTTGGGATACCCAATGTCCATAATGGCAGCCTTTTACCATTTTACGAAAGAGTAGAGCTGGTGTGCAAAGAAAAAGGAACAAAAGTCTGAGCTATTGCAATGATGGAATGTCCCTGGGGATTCAATCAGTATGGTTACTGTAAGGTCACGGGAGGAAGTGCCTGTTGCTCTTGTTTTGCCATTGCACTCTTTATATGTCCTGTAGACACTATGAATAAAGGTTTGTCTCTACTCAAGCGCAACAACAATACTAAGAGTAACTACTGCAGCTCTCAATAACTCATCAACAAAAGGGATATTAATTGGTTAAAAGAAAACAGGCACTGCGTAAAAAAAGATGGAAGCAAACCAAATGCCAATGGGCAAAGAGGGGAGGGGCGGAAAAGAGAAGAGTGAAGGAAAGATGCATGCACTTTTTCCTCCCAACCATGTGCTACAAAAGGAAGACTAAATGAGCCAAGTAAATGCTCAAAGTGCTGAAAAGACATCGATCAGAGACTGTACAACTGGCACCTTGCTTAATATTAACTTATTTTAGTAAGCAATATCCCGTTAATTGCTAAGACAAAGTGATGCCCAACTTGGCATGCCCCCTCCCCCCAATTTCAAGGTATCATGCAAATCATTATTGTGCTGCAATTATGTTGCCAGATAAGGTTTGGCTACATACAGTGGTTAACATACAAATGATCCATTGGGCAAACAGGAATCATGACAGAAAATAGCTAAAGAAAAATTAGCTACGGTCTATAGTTTGGTAGCATTGTAACCATAATTGGGGTTGTTGATGAAGACAGTTGCTAGGTAGACGGGGAGAGGCTGCTTACACATCAGACCTCCTCAGGTATAAAGCGAGTTCATATGCTTTCTTGTTAAGTGTGCCTCCGTGGACACCTTCCTTTTCCAAGACTATAACCAATGCTCTACCAGCTCTGCCGACAGCAACATTGTACGTTGGCTCCCACCTTGACTCTTTGTCCGCATGTCCATTGTGCAGTCACCATCGACCTATAGACTATCTCTGATCACTGAGCATTTCTTCGCGCCAAGAGTCAAGCCGTTGGTAAAGAAACCTTCCCGGTCTTTTCCTACAATCATACCTATTTCTATTGGCGTAATGCTCTGAAAGACGCCCCCGGCCGTGGCTGCCCAGACTTATTTGGCGTCACAGTAGCCGACAATGGCGGCAGGTTATCCACGTAGCTCTGCCCTTCGCACTGCAGCACGGACAGCGAGGAGCAGCGGCGGCGGCGCTGGCCGGCGGCGATGGCAGCACGGGGGGAGGCGGTGCGGGGGCGGGAGGAGCTGAGGAGGGAGGAGTCGGGTACAGCGGTGAGGGGCGAGCCTCAGAGCGCGCCCCGCCGCCCGGCCGCCCGGCCGCCCGCCCGCCCGCAGCCGTGTGGCTGCCTACCCAGCGGCGGGAGGCTGCGGGGCTGCTGTGCCCGCGGTGGCGGTGGCGGTGGCGGCAGTTCCTAACCGCAGCGCTCTCCATTCTCCGCGGACACGGCGAGGCATTCAGATTTTCAATAAAAATGTTAACTTATGATTTCAAGGTCACTTACAATTATACCAACTTATAAATAAATAAGACAGTGAAAATAACATTGTTGACAACATTTTTAGATTATACTCACATCTGAGTTAGAAACTGCTCTAATACCAACTGATATGACTTCGTTCACAAAATAGAAATTGTTTAGTTGATAAAATCGTTGTTGTTTTATCTCCCGATGCATAATCAAGTAGAGGTACACGCTTATCTCACTGTCCAGAACCAAACAGCAGACAGTTGCCACCAACATATAGCGGTGCCTTCAAGATACTTAGGTTTTGCTTCCATGTTACATTCAGAAGTTCCAGCATTACGTCAGATTAAAGGCATTATAATCTCTCCATTTAAAGTACAACAGTTTGGTACCAGCAAAACAATCGTTGTACTTGAACTACCAATATATAAATATATAACAACCACTTTACAAGTATACTGTGTGTATTGTAAGTCATGTAACAGAAACAAATAATAAAAGTAGAAAAAAAAAGCATACATAAGAATTCTGGTATTTTTTCCTTGCCCGATGTCATATCCAGGTCACATATTTAAATACATGCTGAGCTTTTTTTTTTTTGAGACGTAGTTTCGCTCTTATTACCCAGGCTGGAGTGCAATGGCGCGATCTCGGCTCACCGCAACCTCCGCCTCCTGGGTTCAGGCAATTCTCCTGCCTCAGCCTCCTGAGTAGCTGGGAGTAGAGGCACACACCACCATGCCTAGCTAATTTTTTGTATTTTTAGTAGAGACGGGGTTTCACCATGTTGACCAGGATGGTCTCGATCTCTTGACCTGGTGATCCACCCACCTGGGCCTCCCAAAGTGCTGGGATTACAGGCTTGAGCCACCGCGCCCGGCCTCATGCTGAACATTTTTAAAATAAATACCACCTACTGCAAAAGAATTTATCTGTTAAATTATCTTTTTTTTTTTTTTTTCTCAATAAGGAGTTTGAGGACACTGGTACTGAGTCTAGAGAAAAAAACTGATTTTTTTCAGAAACTAGAGTTAAAAAATTAAGGATAGTTCAATTTGAATTTTATGTAAATAATGGATCATTATTTTGTGTAAATATCTTCAAAGAATTGCTTACACAATCACAAAAAAATGCAAATACTGCATAGCTATACAGTTAGTTCTTTTGTTTAGTCTAATTTGAGCTTAACTGTGTTTTCTGTATTTTTATCTTGTAAATCTGTCATATCTACCATAAAATTATTATAAAATTTGAAATAAAATGTTTACAGACCTGAGGAAGACAGAATAGAAAAAACTTCATACAGGCTATATAGTTTTGTCATAATGTAAAAGAAAATTACATCCTAAGTAATACATTAAAAATATAAACCAGATTGTACATGTAAACTCTCTCTATGAAATGTGGCAACCAGGTATTAACTTGGGCTGAGGATCAAGACCCCAAGTAATCTCAGCGACAGACAATATGGTCAAGAACATTCTCATTATTTGATTTACCTTCTAAATAATGCAAGTTACAACACACACACACTCACACACATACCCAAAATGGTGAAAAACATAACACGGTTAAATGGGCAAATAAAATACTGGTTACAAATTTTTCATGTTTAGATCATGTCTAAGGAAGATAGTGTTTTAAAAGACATTAGCCACGCACAAGGACCCAAGTGCTATTACACACAAAATAATATTGTATTTTGGGCTGGGTGAAGTGACCTAGGTCTATAATTCCAGCACTTTTAGAGGCTGAAGTAAAAGGAAAGCTTAAAGCCAGGAGTTCATGACTAGCCTGACCAAAATACTCAGTTCCTGTCTCGACCATTTTTATTTTTAAATTTAAATTAACTGGGTGTGGTGGCATATGCCAATAGTTCTAAATCCTAAAGGGAATGAAGCAGGTGAATCACTAAGTTTATTACACTATGGCCGTAGTTATTGATAACCATGCCACTGCACTCCTACCTGGGTGTCAGAGTCACGGTTCCTTCTCTGAAGAAAGGAAAAAAAAATCTCATCATGGAAAAAATAAAGTTAAATAAGTCCATTTCTCATTTTTATAATAATGTCTAATTGGTAGAGATACTTAAAATTAATAATTTATCCACAGATATTTACACTGTACCTGATTTAGATTAAAATTATATACAGACTAATGAAATAAAATAAGGCACTTGTTTTATTATTGCATTGATAACTTCATGTTCATTATCAATTTTATATTCTATGAATGGCATTTAAGATCTGTGACTGGTCATGGACAACGTAAAGTGGTTATGAGACTCTCAGGCGACAAGTGTGGGAATTGGTTGATTTAGTGGCAGTCACTGAAAAACTTAAAAATAGAGCTCAATATAATAAAAAACCTTTCAACATAGGTAACTACATTAAAAAACCCGAAATGCAGAAATGCCAAAGAACCCCAATTATAATAGGTATGAAATAACTGAAAAAATATATTTTAATTTTGTTGGGGTTTAGGGGTTCAGGGGAGCCCTTAGTTCCCCTGAGAGGACGTCTCTCCAGGTTTATTGCTTCTCAAGAATAGGAGAAGAGACCATGGCCCAGGGTGCTCGTGAAATACCAGACCCAAAAGTGTTGCAGAAAAGTGATTTATTTAGAGAGAGAAAAAGGAGGAGAGAAACAGCTAACTCTTACACTGAATGAGAGACAGAAAAGCCACTTTTTTTTTTTTTTTTTTGAGACGAGTTTCGCTCTACCCAGGCTGGAGTGCAATGGCGCGATCTCGGCTCACCGCAACCTCCGCCTCCTGGGTTCAGGCAATTCTCCTGCCTCAGCCTCTTGAATAGCTGGGATTACAGGCACGCGCCACCATGACCAGGTAATATTTTGCATTTTTAGGAGAGATGGGGTTTCACCATGTTCATCAGGATGGTCTCCATCTCTTGACCTCGTGATCCACCCACCTCGGCCTCCCAAAGTGCTGGGATTACAGGCTTGAGCCACCGCACCAGGCCAGAAAAGCCACTTTTACACTGAGTAAGAAGGGTTCCCAGAGGCAGAAAACCGGAGAAGGAAAACTCCCCTCACACTGAGTGAGAGAATCCAGAAAGATGGAGGCCAGGAGAGGAAAGACCGCTTCCATACTGGGTGGAAGGGAACTCCAGAGGGGAAATCCAGGAAGGGAGAGAGAGCTCCTGCTATGTGGGAGGGAATTTCAGGGAGCTGGAAATCCAATGTGTGTGACGGAGCAGGACAATTTATCCTGGGAATTCCCACCTCCCCAAGTTCCTCTGGCCAATGAAAGGAGGTTCTTTAAACTTCCACTGGGGTGACTGATTTTTGATTCTTCCCGTGCCCACAAATTTAAACATAGACCATTCAATCTCCCGGATGGAGAGAGATGGGAGAGGGGGCACGGTGCTGGGACGTTCTTGCCCTTAAAACTACGCCCCCTTGTGAACCCAGAAAGAAAACACATTCCCTCAATTGGTTTGGCAATTTAACTTACTGTAGGATGCAGCAAGGATATTTGCTAACATAAATTTTTATGATCTCAAGACACGTAATTCTCAGATCCGTGAGCAAAAACATAAATTGTGAAAGTGTCACTGAAAAAATAAGAGACAGAAAACACTGAAGGGGTTTGGTCATGGGCTACAAATTTGGGAAAACTCTAAAATTCAGCCAAGCAGCGTAAATGAGTGTGTGTGTTTGAATATTGAGTAAAGTGTGTATGTGGGCAAACTAAAAATAAAACACTTATTTTTTGAAGGTGAGTTTTTGTACTATTATGTCTGTGTGCATCACTCTAATGTGAAGAAAAGGCTGTATCTAAAATTGAGTTTGGGAGGAAAGACAGTTGTGTCCCCTGTACCTCAGGTACACTGATCAGGATCAGTAGAGGTCCATCCCTTCTAACTTTCTCAGTTCCGAATGCATGAAATGCAGACTTGAAAAACACTGCAAACCAATTTGAAATGATAGTCTTTTTTATTTTATTTTTTATAAAAAAGATGGGGTTTCACCATGTTGGTCAGGCTGGTCTTGAACTCCCAACCTAAGGTGATCCGCCCACCTTGGCCTCCAAAGTGCTTGGATTACAGGTGTGAGCCACCACGCCTGTCCAAAATGACAGTCTTATATATAATGTTCAATCCAAGATTAGAAGTACACATAGGTCATTCCCCAGATAGAGCATTACAGTCAGTAATAAAAAAATTAAAATTATTCAAAGTGCAATTTATTATTATTTTTTTAAGATGGAGTTTTACTCTTGTTGCCCAAGGTGAAGTGCAATGCAGCAACCTCAGCTCACCGAAACTTCCATCTCCTGGGTTCAAGTGATTCTCCTTCCTCAGCCTCCTGAGTAGCTGGGATTACAGGCACAAACCACTATGCTTGTCTAATTTTTTGTATTATTAGTAAAAATAAGGTTTCACCTGTTAGCCAGGTTGGTCTCAAACTCCTGATGTCAGGTGATCCACCTGCCTCAGCCTCCCAAAGCGCTGGGATTACAGGCATGAGCAACAGTGCCTAGCATACAGTGTGCTCTCTTAAGAAAAAGAAAATTGAAGCCAATGACTGCAGAAAATTTGATAAAATTACATATACCTTGAAATTAACACATTCCTAACCATGTCAAAATAAAATAATTGAATATTTTCAAATAAATAAAGCAACATATCAAAACTTACGAGATGCAGCAAAACTGAGATGCACCTGCTCAGATACAGTGACAGCAGTAAACTACTATATTAAAAACAAACCATAACCTAAAATCAATAAATATTTGGCATAAGCATGTAAAGGCAAATTAACTACACATCAAACCTGGAGAAAAAATGTCAGTTGGAGCATACAAGATTTATGTGGAATAAGAAGACTAAAAAATAAAATATCTGGGGCTAAGGGCTCTGGAAACTGTCCTCTTATTTCTGGAAATCTAGAAGCCCATGTGCATGCTCAGGACTAGGCACGGGTAAGGTCAGTGTTCAGAAAAGCTCTAAGACCTTATCATTCATCACTGTTTTGCCCACTTATATGGTTTGGTTCTGTGCCCCAACCCAAATCTCATCTTGAATTGTAATTCCCATGTTTTGAGGAAAAGCAGTGATTGGATTATGGGGCAAGATTCCCCATGCTGTTCTCGAGACAGTGAGTGAACTGTCAGGAAATCCCCTGGCTTTGTAAACACTAGTTTTTTCTGTTCTCTCTTTGCCACCTTGTGAAAAGGGTACTTGCTTCTCCCCCACTTTCTGCCATGATTGTAAATTTCCTGAGGCCACTTCAGCCATGGAAACTGTGATTCAATTAAACCTATTTCTTCTGTGAATTATCCAGTCTCAGTCATTTCTTTACAGCAGTGTGAGAACAAACTAATACACACTCAAACTCAGCACAAATAGGAAGAAAAAGCCAAAGTTGTAAGCTTGCTGCTTTGTAAGCCCAGCTGCAATAATTAAGATGTTTTGGATGAGAAAGCATATGGGAAAATCTGTCAAATGACTAGCTCATAAGAAAATAAATTACAGACTTTTATTTCATACACAAAAAAGAATACAATGTTTACAAAAATAGCTTTGAAAACTCATTAAACAAATGTAATGAGAAAAAAAAAACCCAAAATCAAAAGTAATATGATTTCAAAGTTACCTTATATTATCAAAATGTACAGTTTCAAAAAAGCAAAACACAGGATAGGAAAAAGAAATCACTCATTAACAAAATAACACAGAAGCAAAAACAGCCCAGCAGGTATCCTAGACATTGAAAGATATTAAAACCTCTTTAAATCAACAAATATGCTAAAAAAGAGAGTAAACCATAAAAAAGAAAACAAATGGGAAAATGATGTTTCCTTAAATAGAAAGTTTCAATAGAGATAGTGATTAGAAAATTTAAAAATCTGAAGTCAAAAATGAAAATCAGTGAAATAAAAAATTTACCAGAAAGGCTCTACAGCAGATATGAGTAGCAAAAAAACCCAGAATTAGCAAAATTTAAGTCTGCTCAATTTTAATTATTTAGTCTCCTAGTCAAGGAGAAAGAGAATTAAGAAAAATTATAAGGACGTAAGATACTAATAAGAAATCATTACATTGCTATCATAAGGGCTATGGAAACTCCAGAAAGAATAGCAAGAGAAAAGGTCAGAAAGAAAATTTGAAGGATAATGGCTGAAAATCTTTTAAACATAAAAGTCATGAATCTACACATCCTAAAATATAACTGAGCTTAAAACTGGTTACACTCAAAGACTTCTAAACAAAGACATATCACAATCAAACTTTCAAAAGCTAAAGACAATAACAACAACAAAAAAATCGTAAAAGTAGTAAAAAAAAAAAAGGTCAGAAGCATCAGCACCACAAGGAGTCCCTGATTTCTGTGCAGGATCTTCTCAGGATGGTGAAGCTGTTCATCTCAAACCTGCCCTGGGAGGCCACAGAGCAGGACATCTGCTCTCCTTTGAGCAGTATGGCAAGGTGCTGAAATGTGACATTAAGAATTATGGCTTTGTGCACATAGCAGACAAAACTGACATGATGAAGCCAGCAAGAATAAGAGCAAAACCTCAACAAAGTTGCATGTGGGCAACCTCATTTTCATCTGCACAAATAAGGAGCTGAGCCCAGTTTGAGGAGTATGATCCAGTCATCAAATGCAACATCATGAAAGATTATGCCTTCGAATACATGGAGTAGGCACAGGATGCAGTGGAGGCCATCAGGGGCCTTGATAACACAGAGTTTTAAGGCAAACAAATGCATGTGCAGTTGTCCATCAGCTAGCTTAGAACTTTGCACAGGATGGGAGACCAGAGCAGCAGCTATCAGTGCAGGAAAGAGGGGCACTGGTCCAAGCAGTGTCAGATAAATTATTAAGGCCACATGGCAGACTTGACTGAGCAATATGGAGCAGTGTGTACACCTTACATCATAAGCTATGCAGATTCCTTGTTTTACAACAATGCATACAGAGCACCCAATGTCCACTACATGTGCTGCCTGGTTCTATGAGGCAGTGGTGTCTGCAGCTGCCTCTGTGTATAATTATACGAAGTACACCCTGCCACAGCCATGGCCAGTCACATCACCTCCACCTCTCGATCCCTATAATAGACACCTGTTGCCAACCTCAGGAGCTGCTGCCACCGCTGCTGTTACTGCAACTTCCACTTCATATTACCAGTGGGATTGGAGCCCTCTGCATTGTGCTACAGCTCCAGTCCCCACTGTTGGAGAGGGCTACAATTATGGGCATGAGAGTGAGTTATCCCAAGCTTTGGCAGCTGCACACAATTGTCTGTATGACAAAACCCAGTACCAGCAAGTGCAGTATGGCGTTTGTGTGTGGTACTCAGCCTTTCTTGAGGTGGGATGCATGTGGGCTGAAATTGTGAGCTGTGGTTTTACATGAGAACACACCCTTTGTGATATCCCATCTCTGGGGCATTCTCAGCTTTGTTCAGTCCCTCAGGAACTGTGGGCCTTAATTTGCCTTGTTAAGTTAAGACTTCTCTTATTTCCTTTCCTTTTCTCTTATACCTATTTTTCTATTCTTCTGTTCTTTAATACTTCTGTAGCTTCTCGTTCATGTTCTGTTTTCCCATTGTATGCCAAAACTGTGGTTGGGAGATGTGCTGTCTCCTTCCTGCCTCATGCCTCTTGCAGCTGTTGAATTTGGCAATTACCTTGGTGAGAGTCTCACTGACCCTGGGTCTCTTTTTGGTCCAAGGCAAGACCTATAGAGTTGGATCACTTTTTTTTTCCAGTGAAATGATTTTTCAATTAAAAAAGTAATAAAATTCCATCATATACAAAGGTTTTATAGTAAAATTACTGATAATTTATTACTAGAAACCAGAGTCACAAGATGGCAGGATGATGTATTTAAAGAGATAAAAATTTAAAAAGCAAACAAGTCTATATTCAGAAAACTGTTCTTCAAAGACAAAAGAGATACCAAGACATTTCTATCTTTAAAAAATAATTATCCAGAGTTTGTCATTAACAGATTGTCTCTGCCATACATGATAAAGGCTATCTTTCTGGCTAAAATAAAAGGTCACATTATAAAATAACAAGGCTATATTAAAAAATAATACCAGTAAAAGTAAACATGTAAAAAAAAGCCATACTAAAGTGTTATTTCATAACTTATCTTTTAAAATTCTTGGCATATGATTCAGAAGACTAATGCAGAAAAGTATTTATGAATCTGTGTTAATTTCAGGCAATGCATAATTACCTAAGATGGAAATACATATGTTGTAGAAACAAATTTGTACGGAATCAATTGTTTTAATAAATCCAAATTTCAAATGGTATTAATATTTTATACATGGTCATATATTTGAGAGATAAGTTATAAATCCCTAATCACTGAAACAAAAAAAGTCAAAAAAAAATAAAGAAATTTAGAAGAGAATTAAAACTGTAGAATAGAAAAATATCAATAAAATAAAAAGGTAATAAATAGACTAGATTTGAAGAAGATATACAAAAACTAAGTAGCAAAATGGTAGAACTCCATCTTCTGTAAATATTTCAAATAGAAATAAATCAAACTGACAATTACAGTGCAAACATTGGCAAAATAGTTTTAAAAGAAATATAATTCAACTTTATGTTATCTGCAAAAGACTCTCATTAGTTGTTCTCTCAGGTCGTAAATAAAGGAACTGCTAAACATACTTTAGACAAATAGCTACCTAAAGAGCTGGGTGGCAAAATATTATGTTAAGACAAAAACAGTACAGGTGACAAAGGAGAACATATATTGAAGAAATGTAAACCTATCAATAAGATAACAACTGTAAATGTATATGTATGTAACAAAGATCCAAAAATATGAAAAAAAAAGATACTTAATGACAGAAGTAGAAAGTTATACATATTTGCTGACCTAAATATCCCAAACAGACCTAGCAATCAAATACAAGAACTTTATTTTACATTACTTGTAAAAGAAATTAATTTGGTTTTGGATTCTGTGAGTTGATTTTCAGATATTAATTTAGCAATCTTATTATATGGTATGGTTATTTCTTGAAAGACATTGTTTTAAACTTTGCATAATCACATTCAATTCAATGTTCCTAGCATATTTTTATTATAAAACCAAAAAAGTGTAATTTAAAATGATCTCCACTTTCATTAATAGACAACCACGAATCTGTTTCCATTGATTTGTCTTTTATTAATATATTTCTTAAAACTGCATTATTGTGGTATAATTAACATTTTCTACCTATGCAATGGTACATTCTGTCACATTTCAATGTGATTTTCTTCACTTAAATGATGTATTTGAGACAGATTATTCTTCTTCTCATGTATTGGGAAATGTATTTAGTAGAGAATAACAAAAAAAAAATCTATGTTGCAACGTATTTCTGCATTTTTTTTGAAAATGTTAACTGTTATTTTTCTCAGTAAGAAAAAATGCTTATTAAGAATTAAGAATAATACACCTGACTGGGCATGG
This sequence comes from Saguinus midas, assembly GCA_021498475.1. NCBI lineage: Eukaryota > Metazoa > Chordata > Mammalia > Primates > Cebidae > Saguinus > Saguinus midas. The sequence goes on from CM038402.1 coordinate 64,399,070, forward strand.
TGGCACATGCCTGTTATCCTAGCACTCTGGGAAGCTAAGACAGGTGGATCACTTGAGGCAAAGAATTTGAGAACAGCCTAGCAAACATAGTGAATGTCATTTCTATCAAAAATACAAAAATTAGCTGGCATGGTAGCATATGCCTGTAATCCCATCTATTCAGTAAGCTGACACATGAGAATCTTTTGAAACCAGGAGGTGCTCGTTGACATAAATCAAGGTCACACTACTACAATAAAGCCTGAGTGAGAAAGTAAAACTTAAAAAAAAGACAGAAAGACAGAAAGAAGAAAAGCAAGAGAGAGAGAGAAAAGGAAAGAGAGAAAAAAAGAAAAGAAAAACAGAGAGAGAAAGAAAGTCAGACCAGAGTTTGTTAAAACAACAGAGTGACTAGTTAACAGTAATTCATTATATGTTTCAAAATAGCTAAGAGAAGATTTGGAATGTTCCCAACACAAAGAAATTATAAATGTTCTAGAACCCAGCCTTGAAAAAAAATTTTTTGAATAAATGTTTGAGCTGATGAATATCTTAATTACTAAGCTTTATTACACATCGTATGCTCGTATCAAAATATTACATGTGCCTTACATATATGTACAATTTTTATTAAAATAAAAAATAAACAAAATTACTCTTAAATAATAAGATAAAATTTTAATTTTTGAAAACATTTAAAAAACTTTGAAAAGCATACAGGAAAAAGTAGTTAACTTTAAATCACTTATAAAACTAGAACTGGGAGCCACGGTGGCTCCGGCCAGTTGTCCTGGCACTTGAGGAGGCGAGGCTATGAATTCAAGGTCAACCTGAGCATCTAAGAAGCTCTCACTGATTCACAAAAATAAAAAAATAAAATAAAATAAACTAGAATTTAGGGAGTCTAACAAAAATGTGGTTACTCAACTTTTGCATTGTGAAATTTACTTTATGTTAAGGTGCACAGAAAAATGACAGCTGCCCTTCAGGAGAATCAGAGTTTCAAAGTTGTACTGTAGCCCATTGTTTATCTTCTCTTTCTGGGTCTCACTTTCATGTCTAATCATTATCAAGGAGTGTGATTAGCTAATGGCTCCGTACTCTAAGAGATTACGTACTGTCCTTTATCTTTTGGGCTGTAATGAGAGATCTCAATTTGTGATCCCTGTAAAACAATACCAGACACAGCTGATGCAGAATGATCATAACAATACACATTTTAAAGGCCAAACCCTGAGTTTTTTATTCACAAATATTTACCATTGCTTTCTGGTATACAGTAAACTCATGGGAGGTGTACCTAACCTCTCAGGAAAAGACAACTTTATTTGCTGACAACTGAGCAGGTTTAATAAGCAGATGTCTGGGGACCCCACACATAGCCTCAAAAGGGAAGGTCATCAGACTAACAACAAATGTTTCAGCAGAAATCTTACAAGACAAAAGACATTAAACCTCAATATTTAACATTCCTTAAAAAAAACTTCTAACCAAAAATTTTATATCCAACCAAATTAAGCTTCAGAAGTAAAAAGATAAGATACTATTCAGATAAGCAAATGCTGAGAAAATTTGTTACCACCAGGCTTAAATTACAAGAACTGCTGAAGAAAGCACTAAATAGAAAAAAGAAAGAACATTACCAGACACTCTGCAAATACACACTGAACTACACAAACCAACGACAAAATAGAAACCACAAAACAAAACCAGTAGTTTAATACAATAAGCAAGTCTGTAAAATAACTAGATAAGGTTATGTTGACAAAATCAAATCCATACTCATCAACACTAATCTTAAATGTAAATGGGCAAAATGCCCCAGAGAAAAGACAAAGTGGCAATCTGCATAAAAGATCAAGACCTACTGGTATACTGTCTTCAAAACACTTATGTCACAAAACACATGCCTCAAAATAAAAAGATGGGGAAAAATTTACCTTGCAAATAAAGACAGAAAAAAGCAAGTACTGCAATCCTTGTCTCTGACAAAACAGAATTTAAATCAAGGAAGACTATAAAATGATAATGGTATTACAAAAAGGTAAAGGAATAACTATGCTAAACATATATATACCCAATGTAAAAGCACCCAGATTCATAAATCAAGTTCTTAGAGACCTTCAAGAGACAAAGACTGTTACAAAATAGTTCTGAGGAATTTTAACACTTCACTAACGATATTAGACCATTGAGACAGAAAATTAAAAGATATTCCAAACCTGAATTCAGCACTCTGTCAAATGGAGCTGATATCTACAGAACTTTCTAACCAAAACTAACAGAATACAAATTCTTTTTGCTGCCACAAAACACTCTAAAATCAATTATATAATCATGAATAAAACACTCCTTAGCAAATGCAAAGTAACTGATACCATAGCAATCTCTTTAATCATAACACAAATTAAAATTCATGGCTTTGAAATTCACTAAACACAATAATTACATGAAAATTAAATAACATTGCTAAGGCAGAAATAAATAATTTTTTAAAATTAATAATAATGATATAAAAAATGACAAACCAAAATCCTTAGGACGCAGCCAAAACGGTGTTAAGACAATAATTCACAGTGCTAAATGCTCACAACATAAAGTTAGGAAGATCACGTTAACAGCCTAATATTACAAGTAAAAGAACTAGAGAAGAGCAAACAAATCTCACAGCCAACATAAGACAATATTAACAAAATTTAGAGCTGAAAAGACTGAATCCATTTAAAAAAAAATCAGTAAATCCAAGAGCTGTTATTCTCTTAAAAAATTGGTAAAGCTTGTGAAACTCTTGGAAGGTTTTCCTCTTAAATTTTTTTTTCTTTTGAGACAGTTTCACTCTTGTTACCCAGAGGCTGGAGGGCAATGGCACGATCTCGGCTCATCGCAACCTCCACCTTCTGGGTTCAAGCGATTCTCCTGCCTCAGCCTCCCAAGTAGCTGGGACTACAGGTGTGCACCACCATGCCCAGCTAATTTTTACATTTTTAGTAGAGACGGGCTTTCACCTTGTTGACCAGGATGGTCTTGATCTCTTGATCTCGTGATCCACCCACTCGGCCTCCCAAAGTGCTGGGATTATAGGCATGAGCCACCACGCCCGGCCTTTCTCTTAAATTTTTCTATGTACAATAAGATCTGTAATGTAAACAGAAGTACTGCATCTCTATTTCTAACTTTTCTGTAGAGTAAAACTTTTCAGAAAGTAAAATTGCAGACTCCTTTTTGTTAAATACTTCTCAACAGTGATTATACTTACATTGCATTTTTTTTCAGCATGAAATCTCTGATATTCATTAAAATTTCAGGACCTTTTAAAGGCTTTTTCACATTTTAACACTTGTAGAGTTTTTCCTTCATTATGAATTCTCTTATGTTTGGTAATGGATGAGAAGCACTTCAAGACTTTGCCACATTTTTTTATATTTTAAGGTCTTCAAACATGAATTCTCCTGTGCTTATTATGGTTTGAGGAGTAGCAAAAGGCTTTGCCACATTCATCACATTTGTGAGGTCTCTCTCCAGTATGAATTATCTTGTGTTCAATAAGGGTTGAGGAGTACATAAAGGCTTTGCCACATTCTTCATATTTGTGAGGTCTCTCTCCAGTATGAATTCCCTTATTAACAGTAAGCACTGAAACCCCATTGAAGACTTTGCCACATTCTTCGTATTTGTGAGGTCTCTCTCCAGTATAAATTCTCTTATGTTTAGTAAGATCTGATGAGCTATTAAATGCTCTGCCACATTCTTCACATTTGCAAGGTCTTTCTCCAGTATGAATTATCTTGTGTGGAATAAGGCTTGAGAAGAAGATAAAGGCTTTGCCACAATCTTCACATCTGTAGGGTTCCTCTCCAGTATGAAGTCTCTTGTGTTGAATACAGAAGCAGCCAAAGGCATTGCCACATTCTTCACATTTGTAGAGTTTCTCTCTAGTATGAATTCTCTTGTGCTGAATAAGGGCTGAGGAGCAGCCAAAGGCTTGGCCACATACTTCACATTTGTGAGGTCTCTCCAGTATGAATTCTCTTGTGCTGAATAAGGGCTGAGGAGCAGCCAAAGGCTTGGCCACATACTTCACATTTGTGAGGTCTCTCTCCAGTATGAATTATCTTGTGTTCAATAAGGGTTGAGGAGTACATAAAGGCTTTGCCACATTCTTCATATTTGTGAGGTCTCTCTCCAGTATGAATTCTTATTAACAGTAAGCACTGAAACCCCATTGAAGACTTTGCCACATTCTTCATATTTGTGAGGTCTCTCCAGTATAAATTCTCTTATGTTTAGTAAGATCTGATGAGCTATTAAATGCTCTGCCACATTCTTCACATTTGCAAGGTCTTTCTCCAGTATGAATTATCTTGTGTGGAATAAGGCTTGAGAAGAAGATAAAGGCTTTGCCACAATCTTCACATCTGTAGGGTTCCTCTCCAGTATGAAGTCTCTTGTGTTGAATACAGAAGCAGCCAAAGGCATTGCCACATTCTTCACATTTGTAGAGTTTCTCTAGTATGAATTCTCTTGTGCTGAATAAGGGCTGAGGAGCAGCCAAAGGCTTGGCCACATACTTCACATTTGTGAGGTCTCTCTCCAGTATGAATTCTCTTGTGTTGATTAAGCGCTGAAACCCTACGAAACAGTTTGCCACATTCTTCACATTTGTGAGGTCTCTCTCAGTATAAATTCTCTTATGTTTAGTAAGATCTGAGAAGCTATTAAATGCTCTGCCACATTCTTCACATTTCTAAGGCCTCTCTCTCTGGGATAAAATATCTTGCATTTAGTAAGCTCTGAGAAACTTTTAAAGGCTCTGCCACATTCTTCACATTTGTAAGGTCTCTCTCCAGTATAAAGTTTCTTGTGTTTAATAAGGATTTGCCACATTCTTCACATTTGTAAGATTTCTCTCTGCTATTAATTTTCTTACCTTCTTTAAGAAATGAACATCCCTCAAAAGCGTTGCCACATTTATTGCCTTGGCATGTTTTGCTATGGGGGGTTGACAAACACTGATGAAGAAAATGACAACTACTCTTCAGCCCCTTGCAATTATTCACACCTTGCCAGTCTTTCTTTAAATATAAATTATCAAGGTCACAGCTTTCATATTTTCTCAGTATTACATTTTTAGATGAATCTTTTATGTCCTTAGAGATAAGCTTTGGCAATATCTCTGCAGTGAGAAAAAAGAACCCAGCTGAAAAACAACAAATTATCTCACTTTTTTTTTTTTTTGAGATGGAGTTTCTCTCCTATTACCCAGGCTGGAGTGCAATGGCACGCTCTCGGCTCACCACAACCTCCGCCTCCTGGGTTCAGGCAATTCTCCTGCCTCAGCCTCCTGAGTAGCAGGGATTACAAGCACACGCCACCATGCCCAGCTAATTTTTTGTATTTTTAGTAGAGACAGGGTTTCACCATATTGACCAGGATGGTCTCGATCTCTTGACCTCGTGATCCACCCGCCTCGGCCTCCCAAAGTGCTGGGATTATAGGCATGAGCCACCACGCGGCCTTTCTTAAATTTTTCTATGTACAATAAGATCTGTAATGTAAACAGAAGTACTGCATCTCTATTTCTAACTTTTCTGTAGAGTAAAACTTTTCAGAAAGTAAAATTGCAGACTCCTTTTGTTAAATACTTCTCAACAGTGATTATACTTACATTGCATTTTTTTTCAGCATGAAATCTGATATTCATTAAAATTTCAGGACCTTTAAAGGCTTTTTCACATTTTAACACTTGTAGAGTTTTTCCTTCATTATGAATTCTCTATGTTTGGTAATGGATGAGAAGCACTTCAAGACTTTGCCACATTTTTATATTTTAAGGTCTTCAAACATGAATTCTCCTGTGCTTATTATGGTTTGAGGAGTAGCAAAAGGCTGCCACATTCATCACATTTGTGAGGTCTCTCTCCAGTATGAATTATCTTGTGTTCAATAAGGGTTGAGGAGTACATAAAGGCTTTGCCACATTCTTCATATTTGTGAGGTCTCTCTCAGTATGAATTCTTATTAACAGTAAGCGCTGAAACCCCATTGAAGACTTTGCCACATTCTTCAGATTTGTGAGGTCTCTCCAGTATAAATTCTCTTATGTTTAGTAAGATCTGATGAGCTATTAAATGCTCTGCCACATTCTTCACATTTGCAAGGTCTTTCTCCAGTATGAATTATCTTGTGTAATAAGGCTTGAGAAGAAGATAAAGGCTTTGCTACACAATCTTCACATCTGTAGGGTTCCTCTCCAGTATGAAGTCTCTTGTGTTGAATACAGAAGCAGCCAAAGGCATTGCCACATTCTTCACATTTGTAGAGTTTCTCTAGTATGAATCTCTTGTGCTGAATAAGGGCTGAGGAGCAGCCAAAGTTTGGCCACATACTCACATTTGTGAGGTCTCTCCAGTATGAATTCTCTTGTGTTGATTAAGCACTGAAACCCAGAAACAGTTTGCCACATTCTTCATTTGTGAGGTCTCTCTCCAGTATGAATTCTCTATGTTTAGTAAGATCTGAGAAGCTATTAAATGCTCTGCCACATTCTTCACATTTCTAAGGCCTCTCTCTGGGATAAAATATCTTGCATTTAGTAAGCTCTGAGAAACTTTTAAAGGCTCTGCCACATTCTTCACATTTGTAAGGTCTCTCTCCAGTATAAAGTTTCTTGTGTTTAATAAGGATTTGCCACATTCTTCTTCACATTTGTAAGATTTCTCTGCTATTAATTTTCTTACCTTCTTTAAGAAATGAACATCCTCAAAAGCGTTGCCACACATTTATTGCCTTGGCATGTTTTGCTATGTTGACAAACACTGATGAAGAAAATGACAACTACTCTTCAGCCCCTTGCAATTATTCACACCTTGCCAGTCTTTCTTTAAATATAAATTATCAAGGTCACAGCTTCATATTTTCTCAGTATTACATTTTAGATGAATCTTTTATGTCCAGAGATAAGCTTTGGCAATATCTCTGCAGTGAGAAAAAGAACCCAGCTGAAAACAACAAATTATCTCACTTTTTTTTTTTTTTTGAGATGGAGTTTCTCCTATTACCCAGGCTGGAGTGCAATGGCAGCCTCGGCTCACCACAACCTCCGCCTCCTGGGTTCAGGCAATTCTCCTGCCTCAGCCTCCTGAGTAGCAGGGATTACAAGCACAGCCACCATGCCCAGCTAATTTTTGTATTTTTTAGTAGAGACAGGGTTTCACCATATTGACCAGGATGGTCTCGATCTCTTGACCTCGTGATCCACCCGCCTGGCCTCCCAAAGTGCTGGGATTACAGGCTTGAGCCACCAGACCCAGCCAAATTATCTCACTTAATAGACTAAGGTGAATACACATTGAAAATATAAACTTATACAAAGCACATTAACATGATGAGACAATAAAATACCACAGGACTAATTTTTATAGACATATAAAATTAACAGAATTATACCAACCAAAATGCCTTTTAAGAAATACAAAACCAGTTAAGTATTTGTAGCACCAAAAGTCAGCGAAATGCAAAGAACTATACAAAGTAGAAACACCCAATTTCTAGCTACTCCTTCCAAAAATAAATACTGCACATTTGTCCTTACTTCTGGCTTTCTGCAGCCTTGCTGATTTTATGTTTTATGACGTTACTGAAAGGAATGGTGGTATACTTTAAATTGACGTAAATGACTGTTGGAAGAGAAGAAAGATTTCAGTACCATAGACAGACAATGAGTATAGAAAGTGGTAATTAAAAATATGAGAATCTACATTAACTAAAAAATAAACACATAGGAACAGAGAAGTCACATCCATACAACAGGTCTGAGAGACTCAAAGAGGCTGGGCATGGTGGCTCATGCCTGTAATCCCAGCACTTTGGGAGGCCGAGGGGTGGATCACGAGGTCAAGAGATCGAGTCCATCCTGGTCAAGAAGGTAAAACCCTGTCTCTACTAAAAATACAAAAATTAGCTGGGCATGGTGGTGCATGCCTGTAATTCCAGCTACTCGGGAGGCTGAGGTAGGAGAATTGCTTGAACCCAGGAGGTGGAGGTTCTCTTATTAACAGTAAGCGCTGAAACCCCATTGAAGACTTTGCCACATTCTTCGTATTTGTGAGGTCTCTCTCCAGTATAAATTCTCTTATGTTTAGTAAGATCTGATGAGCTATTAAATGCTCTGCCACATTCTTCACATTTGCAAGGTCTTTCTCCAGTATGAATTATCTTGTGTGGAATAAGGCTTGAGAAGAAGATAAAGGCTTTGCCACAATCTTCACATCTGTAGGGTTCCTCTCCAGTATGAAGTCTCTTGTGTTGAATACAGAAGCAGCCAAAGGCATTGCCACATTCTTCACATTTGTAGAGTTTCTCTCTAGTATGAATTCTCTTGTGCTGAATAAGGGCTGAGGAGCAGCCAAAGGCTTGGCCACATACTTCACATTTGTGAGGTCTCTCTCCAGTATGAATTCTCTTGTGTTGATTAAGCGCTGAAACCCTACGAAACAGTTTGCCACATTCTTCACATTTGTGAGGTCTCTCTCCAGTATGAATTCTCTTATGTTTAGTAAGATCTGAGAAGCTATTAAATGCTCTGCCACATTCTTCACATTTCTAAGGCCTCTCTCTCTGGGATAAAATATCTTGCATTTAGTAAGCTCTGAGAAACTTTTAAAGGCTCTGCCACATTCTTCACATTTGTAAGGTCTCTCTCCAGTATAAAGTTTCTTGTGTTTAATAAGGATTTGCCACATTCTTCACATTTGTAAGATTTCTCTCTGCTATTAATTTTCTTACCTTCTTTAAGAAATGAACATCCCTCAAAAGCGTTGCCACATTTATTGCCTTGGCATGTTTTGCTATGGGGGGTTGACAAACACTGATGAAGAAAATGACAACTACTCTTCAGCCCCTTGCAATTATTCACACCTTGCCAGTCTTTCTTTAAATATAAATTATCAAGGTCACAGCTTATATTTTCTCAGTATTACATTTTAGATGAATCTTTTATGTCCTTAGAGATAAGCTTTGGCAATATCTCTGCAGTGAGAAAAAGAACCCAGCTGAAAAACAACAAATTATCTCACTTTTTTTTTTTTTTTTTGAGACGGAGTTTCTCTCCTATTACCCAGGCTGGAGTGCAATGGCACGCTCTCGGCTCACCACAACCTCCGCCTCCTGGGTTCAGGCAATTCTCCTGCCTCAGCCTCCTGAGTAGCAGGGATTACAAGCACACGCCACCATGCCCAGCTAATTTTTTGTATTTTTAGTAGAGACAGGGTTTCACCATATTGACCAGGATGGTCTCGATCTCTTGACCTCGTGATCCACCCGCCTCGGCTCCCAAAGTGCTGGGATTACAGGCTTGAGCCACCAGACCCAGCCAAATTATCTCACTTAATAGACTAAGGTGAATACACATTGAAAATATAAACTTATACAAAGCACATTAACATGATGAGACAATAAAATACCACAGGACTAATTTTTATAGACATATAAAATTAACAGAATTATACCAACCAAAATGCCTTTTTAAGAAATACAAAAACCAGTTAAGTATTTGTAGCACCAAAAGTCAGCGAAATGCAAAGAACTATACAGAAGTGGAAAAAAAGTATTCTGTATTACCCACTACACCCATTCTGTGCCCCTAATACAACACGGTGCCTTTAAGTAGAAACACCCAATTTCTAGCTACTCCTTCCAAAAATAAATACTGCCACATTTGTCCTTACTTCTGGCTTTCTGCAGCCTTGCTGATTTTTATGTTTTATGACGTTACTGAAAGGAATGGTGGTATACTTTAAATGACAGGTTGGGTCACATGACGTAAATGACTGTTGGAAGAGAAGAAAGATTTCAGTACCATAGACAGACAATGAGTATAGAAAGTGGTTTTAGGCTCCCAATTAAAAATATGAGAATCTACATTAACTAAAAAATAAACACATAGGAACAGAGAAGTCACATCCATACAACAGGTTTGAGAGACTCAAAGAGGCCGGGCATGGTGGCTCATGCCTGTAATCCCAGCACTTTGGGAGGCCGAGGCGGGTGGATCACGAGGTCAAGAGATCGAGTCCATCCTGGTCAAGAAGGTAAAACCCTGTCTCTACTAAAAATACAAAAATTAGCTGGGCATGGTGGTGCATGCCTGTAATTCCAGCTACTCGGGAGGCTGAGGTAGGAGAATTGCTTGAACCCAGGAGGTGGAGGTTGTGGTGAGCCAAGATCGTGCCATTGCACTCCAGTCTGGGTAACAACAGCAAAACTCCATCTCAAAAAAAAAAAAAAAGACTCAAAGAATCTCTAGCCTAAAAAATTGGTGCCATATTACCCCAAACAAAAGCCACTTTGTAAATATTTTGAACATGTGGCTTTTTATTGGTATAAATCACAACCAACGATTACAAAATAAACAAAACATCAGGACAATATGGCTGAATTTAAAAAAAAAATCCAGAAATCAATCCTAGAAAAATGGAGATGTAAAAATTACCTGAAAAAATGTAAATTCAACAACTTTATTTTTTGAAGGAAAAATAAACACCTTAAAAAATTAAAACTGTCATCTTAATGATGCTCAATAAATAAAATGAGAACATAGAAACAAAATGAAACAACAAAATTAAACTATCAACAAAAAGATAAGCACAAATAAAAAACTGTAAAGCAGAAGTACAAAGTAAGACTGATATGCACTTTCGCATTTAAATAAATATTAAAAACTCAAGAAGCTAAGCAAATTTCAACTAAGATTAACATGTAAAAATACCAAAAAAAAAAACCCCACAATGTAGCAAAAATTTGAAAGTCATAAACAAGAATAGAATCTGTAATGCAAGAAGAGAAATGTGTCATTTATATCTATGCTTCTGCAAGATTACCAGATTTATAAACAGAAATTTTTCAGGCAAGAACAAAGTTGGATGATATACTTAAAACACTGAAAAATTTAAACAATAAGTCTAAGCAAGAATACTATGTTCAGCAAAAGTATTACTTCAAATAAAAAGAAAATGACTTTCCAAGATAACCAAAATGTAGAAAAGTGTGTCAAGAAAACTTTTTTACAAAAAATGCATAAGGAAGTCCCTCTCTTTGAAAATAAGGAATACTAAAAAATACCACCTAATCATGTAAAAATATGTAACTCTCTAAAAAACATATGCATATATACAACTATAAAAATGTGTTTATCAAATTATCAAAACACTTTAAATTATGACTAAAATTTAAGATATGTTTCAGCTATTCCTTGATTTGTTAAACAAAAAATATTTCAGATTAGTGTGACTATTTTAATGTGAAAAAAATAAAAATAATAATAAAACAAGGAAATAAAATTAGAAAGATAAAAGCATCAAAATAATGTTGAAAATCTGTTAACATATCTGCAACACAGTATATTATTGGTGACACTGATAACAAAGTTGAGAGCAGATAAAGTAAGTTTCTCTGTGCAACAGAGGGTGTTGTTACCAGTTTAAAATTAATGGTAACTTTAAAAGATTTTCTATAATCCCCATGTTTACCACATAGAAATTACCTATAAAGACAGGTTAAAGTCAAGGCATTTTACAATCAACTCGATATTACACAAAGAAAGAAAAAGATAGAGACAAAGTAGCTAAAAGTGCCCAATAAAACAATAAGAGTCTTATTAGTAAGCTTTTTAATAAGAAAATTATTTAAATATTCCTGGATTAAACTTTGTAATCCAAACACATATACTGAATAAAAGATTTTTTTTTAATTAAAAAAAAAACACAAGATCTAACTATATAATGTCTCTAACAGACTCACCTCAGATACAATTTAAAAATAGACTGAAACTGGCAGGATAGAGAAAACATTCCATACAAGTATTAACCAAATGAGATTTTGATTTTGTTAAATCAAATCTGTCATATTTCATGTAATTTACTTTAAGTCAAAATTTACAAGAGGCAAAGTAGGACAATAAATTATAGAAGGATTCATTTATGAAGAACCTAAACATATAAATGACATTAGTTTTTCCAAACACATAAAGCAAACATTGACAGAATTAAAGCAAAAAATAGACAGCAGTGTAATAATGGTAAAATACTTCAATATCCCACTTTTAGTAACAAATAAGAAAAAGAGAGGAGGGCAAAGAAGATGGCGCTGTAGGACCAACTCAGGATTGCAGCTCCCAGTGAAAGCGCAGAGGGTGAGTGGTCGCCGCATTTCCAGATGGATCTTTATTGCCCACAGACCAGGAGATTCCCAGGTGTAGGAGCCCCACAAGGCGCCAATGTGGCAGTTTGAGCCGGCGCGGCTGTTTGGGCTGGTGCAGCTGTTTGAGCCAGGGCTGCAGCACAGCGGCACTCCATACAAAATACACTGGTTTGGTTGCCCTGTTAAACTGGCAATTGGAGATTTTGGAAGGCAGATTAGCACATTCATCTGATTAAACAGGACTTAAACAGAAAGCCAGGCCAGGAGATTCCCGGGCAGCAACATTGTTTCAGCCGGGTCACTGCATGGGAAATCACACAGATCCTGGCACCCTTTCAGCAGGCGACTGGAACACCTGAAAGTGAGTCAACTATTCAACTTAAAATAAAAAAAGAAAAGCACTCTGATCAGGCTCAGTGGGTCCCACCCCCACAAAAACAAACAAAACAGCAATTGGAAATGCTAGGAGTTGAGAGTTTCAAGACAAGCAAGATGTAGAAAAGTGTGTCAAGACTTTTACAAAATGCATAAGTCCCTCTCTTTGAAAATAAGGAATACTAAAAATACCACCTAATCATGTAAAAATATGTAACTCTCTAAAACATATGCATATATTACAACTATAAAATGTGTTTATCAAACAAATTATCAAAACACTTTAAATTATGACTAAAATTTAAGATATGTTTCAGCTATTCCTTGATTTGTTAAACAAAAATATTTCAGATTAGTGTGACTATTTTAATGTGAAAAAATAAAAATAATAATAAAACAAGGAAATAAAATTAGAAAGATAAAAGCATCAAAATAATGTTGAAAATCTGTTAACATATCTGCAACACAGTATATTATTGGTGACACTGATAACAAAGTTGAGAGCAGATAAAGTAAGTTTCTCTGTGCAACAGAGGGTTGTTACCAGTTTAAAATTAATGGTAACTTTAAAAGATTTTCTATAATCCCCATGTTTACCACATAGAAATTACCTATAAAGACAGGTTAAAGTCAAGGCATTTTACAATCAACTGATATTACACAAAGAAAGAAAAAGATAGAGACAAAGTAGCTAAAAGTGCCCAATAAAACAATAAGAGTCTTATTAGTAAGCTTTTTAATAAGAAAATTATTTAAATATTCCTGGATTAAACTTTGTAATCCAAACACATATACTGAATAAAAGATTTTTTTTTAATTAAAAAAAAAACACAAGATCTAACTATATAATGTCTCTAACAGACTCACCTCAGATACAATTTAAAAATAGACTGAAACTGGCAGGATAGAGAAAACATTCCATACAAGTATTAACCAAATGAGATTTTGATTTTGTTAAATCAAATCTGTCATATTTCATGTAATTTACTTTAAGTCAAAATTTACAAGAGGCAAAGTAGGACAATAAATTATAGAAGGATTCATTTATGAAGAACCTAAACATATAAATGACATTAGTTTTTCCAAACACATAAAGCAAACATTGACAGAATTAAAGCAAAAAATAGACAGCAGTGTAATAATGGTAAAATACTTCAATATCCCACTTTTAGTAACAAATAAGAAAAGAGAGGAGGGCAAAGAAGATGGCGCTGTAGGACCAACTCAGGATTGCAGCTCCCAGTGAAAGCGCAGAGGGTGAGTGGTCGCCGCATTTCCAGATGGATCTTTATTGCCCACAGACCAGGAGATTCCCAGGTGTAGGAGCCCCACAAGGCGCCAATGTGGCAGTTTGAGCCGGCGCTGCTGTTTGGGCTGGTGCAGCTGTTTGAGCCAGGCTGCAGCACAGCGGCACTCCATACAAAATACACTGGTTTGGTTGCCCTGTTAAACTGGCAATTGAGATTTTGGAAGGCAGATTAGCACATTCATCTGATTAAACAGGACTTAAACAGAAAGCCAGGCCAGGAGATTCCCGGCAGCAACATTGTTTCAGAGCACAGTGGGTCACTGCATGGGAAATCACACAGATCCTGGCACCTTTCAGCAGGCGACTGGAACACCTGGGAGAGAGTCAACCATTCAACTTAAAAAAAAAAAGGGCTCTGAGGCAGGGAGCCAGGTGATCAGGCTCAGTGGGTCCCACCCCACAAAAACAAACAAAACAGCAATTGGAAATGCTCGGAGTTGAGAGTTTCAAGACAAGCACAGGTGAACCCAGGATGGTGCAGCTTGATGGGGGAGGGGCGTCTGCCATTATTGAGGCAATCAACCCCTATGGAGGTACTCTGCCATTGCTGACGCAGCCTGCCATTGCCGAGGCAACCCACCATAATAGAGAGAGTCCGCCATTACAGAGGCAGGCCACCATCACCACTGCAGTTCTAACCATATAAACAGGACTACACATGGCAGCAGGGCAGAGCCCACGGCAGCACAGCAGAGTCTACAGCAACAGGGAGAAGCCCATGGCAACAGGGCGGAGCCCACGGCAAATCAGCATAGCCACTACAGGCAGACAGTGACTAGACTGCCTCCTCGCTGGGCAGAACAGTGCAACGGATATTCATAAAGCTCTAACTCCCCGGGACAGAGCACCTGAGGGAAAAAAAAGGGGCTTTATGAGTTCTGCTGCAGCAGACTTAAACATACCTGCCTAGCAGCACTGAATGAACAATGGAGCTCACAGCTCAGCACTGGAGCTCCTATAAAGTACAGACTGTTTCCTCAAGCAGCTCCCTGACCCCTGTATATCCAAAGAGTCACCTCACAAAGGACTGATCAGACTGACATTTGGTGGGCATCATTCAGGGACAAAGATAGCAGAAGAAGAATCTGGTAGAAACCCTCACAGTTCCACAGCTGCTACAGGAGTTCCCCAGGCAAGCAGGGCCTGGAGTGGACCTCAGCAGTCCTACAGCAGAGGGGCCAGACTGTTAGAAGGAAAACTAAGGAACAGAAATACTTCATCATCAGCAATCTGGACTTCCACTCAGAGACCCAATTGGAAAATCAATTGGGCAACTACTCAGACGACAAGTGGATAAATCCACAAAGATAGGAAGAAACCAGTGCAAAAAGGAGGAAAACACCCGAAACCAGAACACCTCACCTCCTACAAGGACCAAAACTCCTCAAGAGCAAGGGAAAAAAGCTGGATGGAGAATGAGTGTGATGAAATGACAGAATCAGACTTCAGAAGGTGGGTAATGAGAAACTTCTGTGAGCTAAAAGAACATGTTCTAACTCAATGCAAAGAAACTAAGAACCTTGAAAAAGATTTGAGGAAATGATAACAAGAATGGACAACTTAGAGAGGAATATGAGTGAATTGAAGGAGCTGAAAACACAACACGAGAACTTCATGAAGCATGCACAAGTTTCAACAGCCAAATTGACCAAGCAGAAGAAAGGATATCAGAAGTCGAAGATCAACTCAATGAAATAAAATGAGAAGCCAAGATTAGAGAAAAAGTGCAAAAGGAATGAACAAAGTCTCCAAGAAATGTGGGACTATGTGAAGAGACCTAATCTACGTTTGATAGGTGTACCTGAATGTGATGAAGAGAATGAATCCAAGCTGGAAAATACTCTTCAGGATATTATCCAGGAAAATTTCCCCAACCTAGCAAGGCAGGCCAATATTCAAGTCCAGGAAATACAGAGAACACCACAAAGATATTCTCAAGAAGAGCAACCCCAAGGCACATAATCTCAGATTCACCAGGGTTGAAATGAAGGAGAAAATGCTAAGGGCAGCCAGAGAGAAAGGTCGGGTCACCCACAAAGGGAAGCCCATCAGACTCACAGCAGATCTCTGGCAGAAACTCTACAAGCCAGAAGAGAGTGGGGCCAATATTCAACATCCTTAAAGAAAAGAACTTTCAACCCAGAATTTCATATCCAGCCAAACTGAGCTTCATAAGTGAAGGAAAAATAAAATCCTTTGCAAACAAGCAAGTACTCAGAGATTTTGTCACCACCAGGCCTGCTTTACAAGAGCTCCTGAAAGAGGCACTACACATAGAAAGGAACAACCAGTACCAGCCATTCCAAAACATACCAAATGCTAAAGAGCATCAACAAAATGAAGAATCTGCATCAACTAATGGGCAAAACAGCCAGCTAGCATCAAAATGGCAGTATCAAATTCACACATAACAATATTAACCCTAAATGTAAATGGGCTAAATGCACCAATCAAAAGACACAGACTGGCAAATTGGATAAAAAGCCAAAACCCATCGTGTGCTGTATCCAGGAAACCCATCTCACATGCAAGGATACACAAAGGCTCAAAATAAAGGGATGGAGGAAGATTTACCAAGCAAATGGAGAGCAAAAAAAGCAGGAGTTGCAATTCTCATCTCTGATAAAATAGACTTTAAAGCAACAAAGATCAAAAGAGACAAAGAAGGACATTACATAATGGTAAAAGGATCGATACAACAAGAAGAGCTAATGATCCTAAATATATATGGACCCAATACAGGAGCACCCAGATATATAAGGCAAGTTCTTAATGACTTACAAAGAGACTTAGACTCCCACACAATAATAGTGGGAGACTTTAACACTCCACTGTCAATATTAGACAGATCAACCAGACAGAAAATTAACAAGGATATCCAGGACTTGAACTCAGACCTGGAACAAGCAAACCTGATAGACATTTACAGAACTCTCCACCCCAAATCCACAGAATATACATTCTTCTCAGCACCACATCACACCTACTCTAAAATTGACCACATAATTGGAAGTAAAGCACCTCAGCAAATGCAAAACAACTGAAATCATAACAAACAGTCTCTCAGACCATAGTGCAATCAAGTTAGAACTCAGAATTCAGAAACTAACTCAGAACCACACAGCTTCATGGAAACTGAACAACTGGCTCTTGAATGTTGATTGGATAAACAATGAAATGAAGGCAGAAATAAAGAAGTTCTTCAAACCAACGAGAATGAAGACACAACATACCAGAATCTCTGGGACACATTTAAAGCAGTCTCTAGAGGAAAATATATAGCAATAAGTGCCCACATGAGAAGAGTGGAGAGATCCAAAATTGACACCCTATCATCAAAATTGAAAGAGCTAGAGGAGCAAGATCAAAAAACTCAAAACCTAGCAGAAGACAAGAAATAACTAAGATCAGAGCAGAACTGAAGGAGATAGAGACATGAAAAACCCTTCAAAAAATCAATAAATCCAAGAGCTGGTTTTTGAAAAGATCAACAAAATAGACAGACCACTAGCCAGACTGATAAAAAGAAAAGAGAGAATAACCAAATAGATGCAATAAAATGATAAAGGGAAATCACCACAGATTCCACAGAAATTCAAACCATCATCAGAGAATATTACAAACAACTCTATGCACATAAACTAGTAAACCTGGAAGAAATGGATAAATTCCTGGACACCTGTGTCCTCCCAAGCCTAAACCAGGAGGAAGCTGAAACTATGAATAGACCAATAACAAGGTCTGAAGTTGAGGCAGCAATTAAGAGCCTACCACACAAAAAGCCCAGGTCCAGATGGGTTCACAGCCGAATTCTACCAGACACACAAAGAGGAGCTGGTACCATTCCTTCTGAAACTATTCCAAATAATCCAAAAGAGGGAATCCTTCCCAAATCATTTTATGAGACCAACATCATCCTGATACCAAAACCCGCAGAGACTCAACAAGAAAAGAAAACTTCAGGCCAATATCCATGATGAACATAGATGCAAAAATCTTCAATAAAATATTGGCAAGCCGATTGCAACAGCACATCAAAAGCTTATCCATCATGATCAAGTAGGATTCATCCTGGGATGCAAGGCTGGTTCAACATATGCAAGTCTATAAATGTAATTCACCACATAAACAGAACCAAAAACAAAACCACATGATTATCTCAATTGATGCAGAGAAGGCCTTTGACAAAATTCAACAGCCCTTTATGCTAAAAACCCTCAATAAACTCTGTATTGATGGAACGTATCTCAAAATAATAAAAGCTATTTATGACAAACCAACAGCCAATATCATACTGAATGGGCAAAACTGGAAGCATTCCCTTTGAAATCTGGCACTAGACAAGGATGCCCTCTCTCACCACTTCTATTCAATATAGTACTGGAAGTTCTAGCCAGAGCAATCAGGCAAGAAAAAGAAATAAAGGGTATTCAAATAGGAAAGGAGGAAGCCAAATTGTCTCTATTTGCAGATGACATGATAGTATATCTAGAAGACCCCATCATCTCAGCCCAAAAACTCCTGAAACTGATAAGCAACTTCAGCAAAGTCTCAGGATATAAAATCAATGTGCAAAAATCACAAGCATTCCTATACACCAATAACAGACTTAAAGAGAGCCAAATCAAGAATGAACTGCCATTCACAATTGCTACAAAGAGAATAAAATACCTAGGAATACAACTTACAAGGAATGTAAGGACCTCTTCAAGGAAAACTACAAACCACTGCTCAACGAAATAAGAGAGGACACAAACAGATGGAGAAACATTCCATGTTCATGGTTAGGAAGAATCAATATCGTGAAAATGGCCATACTGCCCAAATCATTTTATGAGACCAACATCATCCTGATACCAAAACCCGCAGAGACTCAACAAGAAAAGAAAACTTCAGGCCAATATCCATGATGAACATAGATGCAAAAATCTTCAATAAAATATTGGCAAGCCGATTGCAACAGCACATCAAAAGCTTATCCATCATGATCAAGTAGGATTCATCCTGGGATGCAAGGCTGGTTCAACATATGCAAGTCTATAAATGTAATTCACCACATAAACAGAACCAAAAACAAAACCACATGATTATCTCAATTGATGCAGAGAAGGCCTTTGACAAAATTCAACAGCCCTTTATGCTAAAACCCTCAATAAACTCGGTATTGATGGAACATATCTCAAAATAATAAAAGCTATTTATGACAAACCAACAGCCAATATCATACTGAATGGGCAAAACTGGAAGCATTCCTTTGAAATCTGGCACTAGACAAGGATGCCCTCTCACCACTCCTATTCAATATAGTACTGGAAGTTCTAGCCAGAGCAATCAGGCAAGAAAAAGAAATAAAGGGTATTCAAATAGGAAAGGAGGAAGCCAAATTGTCTCTATTTGCAGATGACATGATAGTATATCTAGAAGACCCCATCATCTCAGCCCAAAAACTCCTGAAACTGATAAGCAACTTCAGCAAAGTCTCAGGATATAAAATCAATGTGCAAAAATCACAAGCATTCCTATACACCAATAACAGACTTAAAGAGAGCCAAATCAAGAATGAACTGCCATTCACAATTGCTACAAAGAGAATAAAATACCTAGGAATACAACTTATAAGGAATGTAAGGACCTCTTCAAGGAAAACTACAAACCACTGCTCAACGAAATAAGAGAGGACACAAACAGATGGAGAAACATTCCATGTTCATGGTTAGGAAGAATCAATATCGTGAAAATGGCCATACTGCCCAAAGTAATTTACAGAATCAATGCTATCCCCATCAAGCTACCATTGACTTTCTTCACAGAACTGGAAAACCACCTTGAACTTCATATGGAACCAAAAGAGAGCCTGCATAGCCAAGTCAATTCTAAGCAAAAGAACACAGCGGAGGCATCACACTACCAGACTTCAAACTATACTACAAGGCTACAGTAATCAAAACAGCATGGTACTGGTACCAAAACAGAGATATAGACCAATGGAACAGAACAGAGGCATCGAGGCAACACAACATATCTACAACCATACAATCTTTGATAAACCTGACAAAAACAAGCAATGGGGAAAGGATTCCTGTTTAATAAATGGTGTTGGGAAAACTGGCTAGCCATGTGCAGAAAGCAGAAACTGGACCCCTTCCTGACACCTTACACTAAAATTAACTCCAGATGGATTAAAGACTTAAACATAAGACCTGGCACCATAAAAACCCTAGAAGAAAATCTAGGCAAAACCATTCAGGACATAGGAGTAGGCAAGGACTTCATGACCAAAACACCAAAAGCATTGGCAACAAAAGCCAAAATAGACAAATGGGACCTAATCAAACTCCACAGCTTCTGCACAGCAAAAGAAACAGTCACTAGAGTGAATCGGCAACCAACAGAATGGGAAAAATTTTGCAGTTTACCCATCTGACAAAGGGCTGATATCCAGAATTTACAAAGAACTCAAACAGATTTACAAGAAAAAACAAACAAGCCCATTCAAAAATGGGCAAAGGATATGAACAGACACTTTACAAAAGAAGACATACATGAGGCCAACAAACATATGAAAAATGCTCATCATCACTGGTCATTAGAGAGATGCAAATCAAAACCACATTGAGATACCATCTCACGCCAGTTAGAATGGCGATCATTAAAAATCTGGAGACAACAGATGCTGGAGAGGATGTGGAGAAATAGGAACACTTTTACACTGCTGGTGGGAGTGTAAATTAGTTCAACCATTGTGGAAGACAGTGTGGCGATTCCTCAAGGACCTAGAAATAGAAATTCCATTTGACCCAGCAATCCCATTACTGGGTATATATCCAAAGGACTATAAATCGTTCTACTATAAGGACACATGCACACGAATGTTCATTGCAGCACTGTTTACAATAGCAAAGACCTGGAACCAACCCAAATGCCCATCGATGATAGACTGGACTGGGAAAATGTGGCACATATACACCATGGAATATTTGATAAACCTGACAAAAACAAGCAATGGGAAAGGACTCCCTGTTTAATAAATGGTGTTGGGAAAACTGGCTAGCCATGTGCAGAAAGCAGAAACTGGACCCCTTCCTGACACCTTACACTAAAATTAACTCCAGATGGATTAAAGACTTAAACATAAGACCTGGCACCATAAAAACCCTAGAAGAAAATCTAGGCAAAACCATTCAGGACATAGGAGTAGGCAAGGACTTCATGACCAAAACACCAAAAGCATTGGCAACAAAAGCCAAAATAGACAAATGGGACCTAATCAAACTCCACAGCTTCTGCACAGCAAAAGAAACAGTCACTAGAGTGAATCGGCAACCAACAGAATGGGAAAAAATTTTGCAGTTTACCCATCTGACAAAGGGCTGATATCCAGAATTTACAAAGAACTCAAACAGATTTACAAGAAAAAACAAACAAGCCCATTCAAAAATGGGCAAAGGATATGAACAGACACTTTACAAAAGAAGACATACATGAGGCCAACAAACATATGAAAAATGCTCATCATCACTGGTCATTAGAGATGCAAATCAAAACCACATTGAGATACCATCTCACGCCAGTTAGAATGGCGATCATTAAAAAATCTGGAGACAACAGATGCTGGAGAGGATGGGGAGAAATAGGAACACTTTTACACTGCTGGTGGGAGTGTAAGTTAGTTCAACCATTCGGGAATACAGTGTGGAGATTCCTCAAGGCCTTAGAAGTAGAAATTCCATTTGACCCAGCAATCCCATTACTGGGTATGTATCCAAAGGACAATAAATCGTTCTACTATAAGGACACATGCACACGAATGTTCATTGCAGCACTGTTTACAATAGCAAAGACCTGGAACCAACCCAAATGCCCATCGATGACAGACTGAACTGGGAAAATGTGGCACATATACACCATGGAATATTATGCAGCAATCAAAAATGATGAGTTTTTGTCCTTTGTAGGGACATGGATGAATCTGGAGAACATTATTCTCAGCAAACTAACACAAGAACAGAAAATGAAACACTGCATATTCTCACTCATAGGCGGGGGATGAACAATGAGAACACATGGACACAGGGAACGGGGTACTACACACTGGGGTATATTGGGGGGAATAAGGGAGGGACAGCGGGGGAGGGAGCTGGGGAGGGATAGCATGGGGAGAAATGCCAAATGTGGGTGAAGGGGAGGAAGGCAGCAAAACACACTGCCATGTGTGTATCTATGCAACTATCCTACATGTTCTGCAGATGTACCCCAAAACCTAAAATAAAAAATTAAAATAAATAAATAAATAACGAAAATTATTAAAAGTAGCACATACTATTTACAACAGTCAAAATGGTGAACAAAACTCACATGTCCATATGTAGATGAATGGATAAAGAAGTGGTCCAGGTCCATCCCCAGAAGAAAATATAATTCAGACACAGAAAGGAAGGTCACAAAAAAGAACAGAAAAAAAGATGTGTTTTTATCAAACTTGTGTGAATGACCACAGAAGTTAGATGTGAAACTAGAACAATTCCAGAACAATTCTAGAACAACTGCTACAACACTTCTATCCAGAAGACAGCCAAGAAACTATCCTGTTCACTTACTCTCACAGCCCAGTGGTCTCTGCCAAGGAAGAGTGACCATCAGAGAATTTCTGGTGTCATGCTGAGAAGAGAAACATTCCTTTGTGGCTGGCTTGGAATTAAATCATAGAAGGGTAGGTTTGCTGAAAAAAATACACATTTCAAAGTGCTTGCAAAAAATGGAACACTTCAAAAAGTTAAACACAAAATTACCACGTGACCCAAGCAATTCCACTCCTAGGTACTGAATTAAAAACTAGTGTTTTTAAGTAAAAAGATTAAAAACAGGGTTATAGGTAGATGAAAGGTTAAAGAAGTGGTCCATCCCCAGAACGAAATATGATTCAGCCACAGAAAGGAAGGAAGCACTGATCCAGGCTGCCACATGGAGGAATCCTGAAAACATGATGCTGAATGTGAGAAGCCAGACCCAAAAGGCCATATGAAATGTCCAATACAAGAAAATCCACTGACAGAAATAAAATTGGTGGTTGCCAGAGACTGGGACAGGGGAATCAAGGAGTGGTGACTTAATGCAGATGGGGTCTCATTTTCAGGTAATGAAAATGTTTTAGAAACAGATAATTGGTCATAATTGAACAAAATTGTGGATGCAGTAAATGCCACTGAATAGTTCACTTTAAAATTATTAATTTTTCATTACGTGAATTTCACTGGAATGTAAAGGGAGCACTAGAGGAAACACAGATACACACACATGCACGTGCACACACACACGCTATTAGAAGAATGTGAATTTGATGGACTTGGACACTCACAAATTTAGGCGGTGGCATGCTCAAATTCAGATTGCTCATGGTAACTCTGTGGCTGCTCTGTGCACAGGTCACCAGTCTCAGTGCAACACAGAAACCCCACAAGTCCAAAGAAAAGAGAGGAGTAAGCAGCATATTGCCAGTGACGGCAGGGGGAGCTGTCTCTAACAGTGGCTTTAGGGAAAGAGGAGGTCCACTTCAACAATGAAGACTGCACAAAAGCTCCCGAGAATGTCAGGAGGAACTGGACTCACCTTGGGGACACCATTCAGATGAACACAATAAAATGCACTTAGCCCATTGCATCTGGAACTCTGTAAAATTTCAGATGCAGCTATTTTCCAAAAATTGTAAGTTCACCACACTTGGGAAATGTTCGATTGCATAAAGCAACAAAATCACATGCTTAAGGTGACAAATAAGGAATCAAACATATGCTGGATTTTTGTTTGTTTCTTTTAAAGATGGGATCTCGCTCTGTCACCCAGGCCCAGAGTGCAGTGGTGCAATCACGGCTCACTACAGCCTCAAACTCCAGGGCTCAAGTGATCCTCCTGTCTCAGCCTGCTGAGTAGCTGGGACCACAGGTATGCACCACCATGCCCAGCTAATTTTTTTTCTTTTAAGAGATGGAATCTTGATAAGTTGCTGAGGCTGGTCTCAAATTTTTGTCCTCCTGTCTTAGCTTCCCAAGTAGCTAGGATTATAGGTGTGAGCCACTGCACCTAGCTATCTGTTGGATTTTTTAAAAAGTAATCTGAAATACACACAGTTGGCTGAAAATGTGTATCTACAGTTCACCATGACCCCCTCAGCCTTGCTAAACAGCATTCCCTGCTCACCCCCAGCACTCTGACATGGACCCCAGTACCCACACAAGACAAAGAACCTGAACTTCACTATCAGGTGCCTCTACTCTGAACCCAGAACCCACCACACCACAGGTTCAGAACTTGATGCATCACCATTTTTTTAAATTAATTAACTGGCCTAAGAACATGGATAGTTTTAATGCTATAAATAAATACAGTTACAGTTTTTAAAATGTCTTCAAAATGTTAAGTGCTAAGATCAGCCTTTCTCAGCCTGCTGTTCTCAGAAGCCCTTGCAGAGTGTAGACGATTATATTGCAGTGTTGAGGAAGGGGAACTTTATTCCTGCAAGGTATGAGAAAAGATTTAAAAATAATACATAGATACTTTTTTAAATAAAGAAGAAAAAAAATGGTTGGCCTGATAGTTTGACTCACGCCTGTAATTCTGGCACTTTCAGAGGCTGAGGCAGCTGGATCACGAGATCAGGAGTTCTAGACAAGCCTGGCCAAGATGGTAAGACCCTGTCTCTACTAAAAATACAAAAAAAATATAAATAAAAAAAAAAAGAGGAGCATGGTGATGGGTGCCTGTAATCCCAGCTAGTTGGGAGGCTGAGACAGAGAACTGCTTGAACTCAGGAGGCAGAGGTTGTAGTGAGCCAAGATCACACCACTGTACTCCAGCCTGGGTGACAGAATGAGATTCCATCTCAAAAAAAAAAAAAAAAAAAGTTTATAGCAAACTGTGTTAAGAAAAGTCAAATTTCTTTTCTACAGGAATTTTAGTAGTGATGCTGAATGTGGTGGTCATGTGTAATCCCAGCCCTTAGGGAGGCTGAGATGAAAGAATCACATGAGCCTTGGAATTTGAGACCAACCTGGGCAACATAGTGAGATCTCATCTCTACAAAAATAAAATATTATCCAAGTGTGGCGATAAATGCCTATGGTCACAGCTACACAGGAGGCAGAGGCAGGAGGATCATGTGAGCCCAGAAGGTGGAGGCTGCATTAAGCCTTAATTGTGCCACTGCACTCCAGCATGGGTATCAGAGCAAGGCTCAAAACATTAGAAAAAATAAAGAAAAAACATACAAATGTGCACCATGAATCTCAAAGAAGGGAGGTACAAGTAAAGGTGCCTTCCTCAAAGACTGGATTATGAGCCATGGCACAGCACAAACAAGGTCCCTTCCAACAAAACAGCCATATACAACCACCTAAAATTACTTATAAGCACAGGCTGCATATGCCTCATTAGAAATGCTTGAGATCTGAAGAATGTTAGATTTACATTTTTGAATACCTGCATTATACTCACCAGTTGAGAATCACTAATTTACTCATCCAAAATCCAAAATGCTCCAATGAGCATCTCCTTTCAATGTTGTGCCCTCACTCAAAAAGTTTCAGATTTTGAAGCATTTTGAATTTTGGAGTTTTGGATTTAGGATGTTCAACCAAAAATTTCATTTATAGAAAATTCTTGAAACAACAAAATTATCATAGTGGAGAACAGACCAGTCAGTGCTCACCAGGAGTTAGTGAGGGTGTGACTGTGAAAGGGGCAGGAGAAAGGCTTGATCTGGGCGCAGAAACAGTTTGGTGTCTCGATTGTGGTGTTGGTTACACAAATCTATGTGAATGATAAAAACTATACACACACGCCCACAAAAATGAGTGCATACAGAACTGCTCAACTCTGATTAAGGTCTTTAGTGTTACACCGATGTCTAGTTTCTGGCTCTGATCACTGCACTGTTGTTAACTAAGACACCATCAATACGGAGAGCTGGAGAAAGACACACAGAAACTCTTCAAGCTATCTGTGCAACTTCCAAAAGAGACTAAGGTTATTTCAAAACAAAAATTCTGGACACTTTAATTGCATGTAAGTTTACAAAATACTAAAAGATGCTCTAGCCATGAAATAGAACTCTTGAATGTTTAAAAGATGTTTATTTTAAAATAAAACTTCCCGTGTTAAGTTTGATAGCTGTGCTCCTGCCTAGGAATACTTGACAGTGGAGGAACATGGAAGAAGGCACAGAGGTCAGCCAGCCTGTGGGCTCTGCCAAGCCCCTCCACTTGCTCTGTGCACACATATATATTCCTGTTTGACCAAGAACCCTTTAACTTCTGGGTCAGCCAAGTCCTGTATCTGTGGAAACACAAAATGCTCACAAGCATGGCTGCTGATCTTCGCCCGTGTGTTAACAAAAACAAGAACTACCACCACCACACCACCAGCCTTGCAAACCAAGAGTCTTGGGCAGGAGTGACTGTTCGCAGGTTGAGCTGCAGATGAACGGACCAATTTAAAGCAGGTGAATGATGTGTCCAGGGGCACACAGCTAGTTGGTGGCAGGGTCCAGAGCACATCCAGGTGCACTCAGCTCCTAAGCCAGTGGTGTTTACAACACCCTTAGTTCCCCAACAAAAGTCTACAAGCTGTCAAGACCCAAAAACTACTCAGGTTTTTGTGTGCTACCCAAGTAGTGGTGGGGGCTTCCACCTGGGCATCTGGTTCAACCAGTTACAGCCTGAGAGCTCTGCAGTGACCAGGTCAATCACTAAGAGGCCTGGCCCCATGGAAAAGAATCTGCACAGGCTGGCTCTGACCTGCCAGGCAGAGCTGTTGAGGGCAACCAAAGAAAAGAAATTACTAGTTATCTTCACCTACCTTCCTGAGGATGATGTCCAAGAGGCCAGGCTTCTTTCAAAAGTGCAGCTTCACTTGCCCCCACTCTTTGCATATGTTGGATCAACCTGAGATGGGAGAACGAGAGGCAGGATAACTGTTCAGCAAATGCCGCAGCAGGTGAAGCAGCACCTGCCATGCTGAGTGACCGGTGATGGAGAACAGGCAAAACAAAGGCTGCTCAGCCGGGCTTCTGCTCTGTACTGTGCTTTCTAGCTCAGTCACTCTCTAGTTTCATCTAGAAAGACTTCTTCTAAACTTACCTGCTTATAATAAGATTCATTCACACAATGAATTTCCAGTGGGAATCTGTAAACAAAACCACAGATATTGGTCAAAACTAAACATACCCAATTAGGGGGAAAAAAGGCTACCCCCTCAATTTTGTTATGACCAACTTATATGATGACAGTTAAGAGTCAAAAAGTATGTATTTTAAACCTTCTCTGAACAGAGAACTCAAGACTATATTCAGACACAGATAGTATTAAGCTTAGTTGATTTAGAGAACGTCAACTTAATTTTCTTTAGTAAATCATAATTCTAGGGCAAACAATACAGTCACTCAGGAAACAGCAACAGCAGAAGCCCAGTGTCAATTTCCAATAAGTGCACAAAGATATTTCAACTCCCTGGAGAACTCAGAGAGAAAAGACACTCTATCCTCTGAGATTGTTCTCTGGCTCCAGAATCAGAAGAGGAGTTTCCATGCATCATAAATGACCAGGCACACAAGCTCGCGACCAGTTTCTTTGCCCATGGTCTGGTTCTTCTCCATCCCATCCCTCCTCCAGCTACCACAGTGGTCAGAGATGCACACATCCCCCGCCCAGAGAGTTGCCCAGTGATTGCTCTCACCATGGCAAGAAGAAAGTGCAAAGTCCTGGGCTTGACACTGAAGACATTCCACTTTCTGGCCCCTCGGACCCACAAGACATCACTGTTTAGAAAAGGTCAATGACTCATCTAAGATCACACAGCTAATTAGGGCCACAAATGGCCACACCTGGATCCAATCTGGCCAGCAGCCAAGTCTACACACCTGTCACCATGTCCTGACCTCAGTCAGATGTCTCCCAGGGGAGAGGAGAGGTATCCAGGAAAGTTTGTCAACTCAGCAGGGAATTAAGCAGCTACTAAAATGCTGACTCTAAAGGTTTAAATGTGTTG